>JACEIK010002348.1:17592-57523 GCA_018107945.1 Datura stramonium
TTGACAAACCCTAGGTGAGTTCTCCCACTTCTCCCTTCACTCCTAGGTGGTTCTTCAGAATACCATCGTGACTTCTCTCATGGTTTTCAGAAAATAAGATTGTGTGTCCACTTTTTGGAGTTAAGGGACATATGTATAGTAAATGTGAGGTGTCTAAAATTATTGCCGGTATGAAATAGCTCCGCGTCACGGAGTGTATCGCGCCAATATGCCTCCGTGACACGGAGATAATGCGGAGGCTCTTTGGAAATTGCCTCCGGATGCCAAACTGCCGAGTGTCACCGCACTGCCAGTGTGACACGCTGCTCATGCAGCGCATTGGCCTTCTTCTATCGCGCAGCTGCGCTGGCGTGGCATGGTGCTGGCGCGCTGGAGCCTGCCTACCTGCTGCCTCTTCTCGCGTGCCTGGAAGGGACGTGGCACGACGCTGGGTGCGGCACACGCACGGTGTAGCATGCTGCCTGGCGCGGCCAGCCTTGCTATGGCATGCTCCTTGCCGACTTTCGTCATTTGCTCCCGACTCCATTCCTCTACTTCACCTACTTATAAATTAGTTCCTCAAAATCATTGAAACCTACAAAACAAGGACTAATCATGTTGGTTAGCATATATATTCACATTTATATAAAATTACATGACAATGTATATAATTAATTAGATAAACAAGGCAAAACTAAGTTATAAAGTATCACACTGGCATGCTATTTTGCCCATAATCAGTAGGTTTACACTACTATATATAACTTTGGGACCTCCCTTGTGAGCTATCCCCGGTCTTAATGGCCCACAAGCTTGATATTGACATCATGGTATCGTTCCTAGCCCTGGCAAGGCTTTGGACGGCTCTATCCACTTGAGTGTGATAGTTGGGACCACGTAAGCTCTATTGTGGTATGTTGATTAAAAGACGAGTCTCCCATTGTTCCTCGTGATTTCAGATATGCATATTCATTACTCACGAGATTTATATTTATATATATGCATGTTCTGAATTAGGTTTGACTCAATGTTCATCTTTACTTATAAATGTCAGAATTTAGCTTTGAGTCAATTGATATTGTTATGATATTATGAAGAGATCATGATTTCTGAAAGAATGCATGAAAGAACCTACTCTCAGATTCTTAATGTTTATATTTTACTTAATGCATCGTCTTTAAATGATTTTACTTACTTTAGCAGTTTTACATACCCTGCACACTCGGTGCATTCCACTTACTGACCATATACTCTATGTTGTATCGTTTCATGATATAGGACCCGGCTCTCAGGTTCAGCCCCGCTCGTAGTTAGCTTATCAGAGTTAGCATTCATATTATGGGTGAGTCCTCATCTCCCAAGGACTAGACTATTCAAATTTCTTATATGTATTTTAGTCTCAGCTTTGTTGAGTTAGTTGAGGTTTTGTCCCATCAACTCGTCACATTTAGAGGCTTTTCAGACATATGTATGTATTCAACTTTGGATTTCGTATTCTGATGTTATGGTTGATTTAGACTTCTGTTATGATTATATTGTTGATTAATCAACTTCCTTCATTGAGTTAGATGTATGCTTATGCCATGGGTCGACTTGGGGTCTCTCGGGGCCCCTTGTCCCGTATTGCAATCCGGACCTCCGTCCAGGTCGTGACATCCACCCGAAGTCCTTCCCGAGTGGGAGATTGACTTCGGTATGGACCTTCTTCCTAATACGTCGCCTATATCTATTCCTCCTTAAATAATGGATCCAACTGAGCTAAAGGAGTTGAAAGAGCAGTTTAAACGTATCTTAGACAAGGGTTTTATCAGACCTAGAAAAACCCTGTGGGGTGCACCAGTTCTCTTTGTTCGGAAGAAGGATGGTTCTCTTTGTATGTACATTGACTACAGGCAGTTGAACAAGGTTACAATCAAGAAAAAGTATCCTCTTCCTAGGATTGATGGTTTTTTTGACCAAGGGTTCTAAGTGCTTCTCAAAGATAGACCTCAAGTCCGGTAATCACCAACTCAGAGTTAGGGAGAGCGACATCCCAAAGACAGCCTTCAAGACTCAGTATGGTCACTATGAGTTTGTAGTTATGTCTTTTGTACTAACTAATGCTCCTACTACCTTTATGGATTTGATGAACAGGGTGTTCAACCATATTTGGACATGTTCATAATTATGTTCATAGATTACATTCTCATATACTTTCAGAGCGAGGAGGAGCATGCCGCTCATTTGAGAATTGTGCTACAGACTCTTAAGGATCGTCAGTTATTTGCTAAATTCAGCAAGTATGAGTTTTCACTGAAACCAATAGCATTTTTAGGCCATGTGGTGTCAAATGAGGGTGTATAGGTGTACTCCTAAAAGATAGAAGCTGTAAAGAATTAGCCTAGACCAGTTAGTCCTTAAGATATCAGGATTTTCTTGGGTTTAGCTGGCTACTAAAGAAGGTTTGTTGAGGTATTTTCATCCATTGTAGTACCATTGACTGAGTTGACCCATAAGAAAGTCATATTTCAGTGTTCGGATGCATGTGAGAAGAGTTTTCAAGAGCTAAAGACTCGGCTCATTTCAACACCTGTATTGACCCTACCCGAGGGTACGAATGGATTTGTGGTGTATTGTGATGCCTTTAGGGTTGGTCTTGGTTTTTTGTTGATGCAGCATGTAAGTTCATTACTTATTCCTCTAGGAAGCTCATGACTCATGAAGAGAATTACCCGACACACGACCTAGAATTGGCAGCAGTGGTGTTCGCGTTGATGATTTGGAGGCACTATTTGGATCGAGTGCATATGGATGTGTTCAAGGACCATAAGAATCTTTAGTATGTGTTTACTCAGTAGGACATGAAATTGTGACAAAGGAGGTGGTTAGAGCTTCTCAAGGATTATGCCTTTATCATCGGGGCAAGGCTAATATGGTGGCGGATTCTCTCAGCAGGCTATCCATGGAGAGTGTTTCACATGTGTAAGATGGAAGGAAATAGTTAATAAAGGATGTGTACTGGTTTGCTCGATTAGGAGTTCATCTTGTTGATTCAGCAAATGGTGGTGTCATTATTTAGAATAGCTCAGAATCCTCTTTGGTGACTGAGGTCAAGGCTAGGAAAGACGAGGATCCTATTTTGGTAAAGTTAAAGGAAGTGGTTCAGAATTAGAAGGGAGAGGTCTTCTCCCAAGAGGGAGATGGTATACCGCGATATCAGGGTCGTTTGTGTGTTCCAGGCATTGATGATTTGAGGGAGCAGATGTTGCATGAGGCTCATGGTTCCCGATATTCTATACTTCTAGGTTCCACCAAGATGTACCGTGACCTACAGGAAGTCTATTGGTGGAATGGTATGAAGAAGGACATAGCGGAGTTTGTGGCTAAGTGTTCGAATTGCCAACAGGTGAAAGTGGAGCATCAAAGACCAAGAGGTGTGCTACAGGACATCAGTATTCCTACTTGGAAGTTGGAAGAGATCAATATCGACTTCATCACAGGGTTTCCTCATACACGTCGATAGTATGACTATATTTGGGTGGTTGTGGACAGGTTGACTAAAGCAACTCATTTTCTACCAATCAAAACTACAAATTTAGTTGAGGACTGTGCTAAGTTTTATATTCAGGAGTTAGTTCGGTTTCATGGTGTTGCCTTGTCCATCATATCATATAGAGGTACTCGGTTCACTTTGTACTTTTGGAAGTCATTTCAAAAGGAACTGGGTACTCAGGTCAAACTTAGCACAACTTTTCACCCGTAGACGGATAGTCAGGCCGAGCGAACCATTCATACTCTTGCGGATATGTTGAGAGCATGTGTTATTAACTTCAAAGGTAGTTGGGATGATCATTTGCCTCTTATCGATTTTTCATATAACAACAGCTACCACTCCAATATACAAATGGCTCCATTTGAGGCTCTTTATGGGTGGAGGTGTAGGTTGCCTATTGGTTCGTTTGAAGTAGGTGAAGCTACATCGATAGGGCAAGATTCAATTCATGAGGCTATGGAGAAAGTTCAACTTATAAGGGAAAGGCTGAAAATAGCTCAGAGTCGTCAGAAGTCCTATGTGGATGTGAGGAGGAGAGAACTTGAATTTGAAGTTGATGATTGGGTGTTCTTGAAGGTATCTACTATGAAGGGGGTGATGAACTTCGTAAAGAAAGGAAAGCTTAATCCCTCATATGTTGGCTCATACAGGATTGTGAGACATGTTGGCAAGGTGGCCTATGAGTTAGAGTTTCCCTCAGAGTTGGCTTCAGTACATCCAGATTTTCATGTATCGCTCTTGAAGAAATGCATTGGTGACCCAACTCTGGTTGTTCCAGTGGAGAGCGTAGGTGTGAAGGATAGCCTTAGCTAAGAAGAGGTCCTAGTTGAAATACTTGATCATCAGGTTCGAAGAGGTCCTCGTTGAAATACTTGATCATCAGGTTCAAAAGTTGAGGAACAAAGAATAGCTTCAGTTAAGGTTCTATGGAGAAATTAGCGGGTTGAGGGAGCTACGTGGGAAGTCGAAGCAGATATGATGGGTAAATACCCGCATCTCTTTCCTTCCGGCACAGTTCCAACTTGAGGTACCAGTTTACCTCCTTAGTACTCTATTCAGTTTCATGTCAAGTTCAGGTCTCTCAGCTTCCTTTACGTCAGTACATGTATGCGTGATTCATGAAATTCAGTTTATCCATATATCTCAGTTCAAAGTCGGTCACTCTGTCAATTTTCAGCTTCAGATATTTAGTATTTCAGATGGCAGTCCCTTTCCCCAGTTATTCAGTATGTTTATACACATTCAAGGATTAATGTTCCTAAGGGAGAGATATTGTAATACCCTGAAATCCCCTAAGATAGGACTTGAGGGTGAAAGAGGAAAAAAATAGGAAATGTCCACCGGGTCATAGGACAACTCGTCTAGTGACCTGTGATGTTACTCCACGTGTCATGGAGTGACTCGTTAGGTGGAGGCTGGCAAGTTGGAAGTCGTGGTCAAGGGGTGATCACTGGTGGATGTCACGAGCCGTGATGTCACTTCATAACCTATGAGGTTGGTCGTGGTTCGGAGGAAGAGTTGGAGGTTGATTTATCCAGTAGACTTCATGAATGGACACCACCAGTCATCCCCTACCCCACGACTCGTGAAGTCCCTCGTAGGGGATTGACAGAGTCCATTTTTCTGCGAATTTAGTAAGGGTATTTCTATAATTTCTAAGCTCCTAAGTCCTAAACTACGTTGTTTTCGGCTCTGTGAGGAGGGTTTTAAGAGTGCTTAGCCTATTCTAGGTCATTCTCTCCCATGCATGCAAGATTAGAGGGTTCTATTGAAGATCAAGCTTCAAACTTCTCCTAGTTCTTCCCCAAATCTCTTGGGCTTTCAAGGAAGGGTGTAGAATTAGATCACCCAAATATGCCGGGTCATGAATGAGAGTCTCCCTTCACTCTCATGCCCAAATCCTATCTCAAGTTTATTAATTTAAGTGTATGATTCTATAGGGTTTTAACCCAAAGTATGAATTCTCTATGTTCTAATCATGGGTCAAATCCCTTCATGTTTTAAATGATATTTTAAGATTCATGGGCATGTTTTATACTTATTTTGAATTAAAATACATGATTTATAGTTTTGAAAATATTATGCCCATTTATGCAAGTTTCATGCAAAGTGAAGATTAAGATCTATGTTTTCAAGCATGATGAGATGTTTATCATGAAAGAATGTTTATGAATTTCCCATGTACAAATCCATAATTTTGAGTATCAAGTCTATTTCAAGCATGTTAAAGTTTGGGCAAGCCCACATGATCTAAGTATGTTTTCATAATTTAGTTCAATTCTATGATGTTAGCTTACCACATGGTTTTGGAGTCTAGACTCCCACTTTCATCTTGTGGTATGTTTTGAGCTAAGGCTCCTCATATTCATATTTCAGACTATTGGTCTTTGGCATGTTTACATTCCCAAGTGCTATTTTATATCTAATTTTAAGTATTGTTTGTTAAATTAATTAATTATATTTTCATGTGTTTTATATACATTTGTGTGCCAGAACTAACCAACGCGATTAGCATGTTTTTATAGGTAAAATACACTAAGGAAGGGATAAATTTGATGTTGGATGCACAAGATGAAAGCATGGAGGGAATGCCAAGAAGAAAAAAAATGATGTTGCAAGAAGAGAAGGTTGCCCCCACTAGGCAATATGCCACGCCGGCAGTGCTGCGGGCTAGGCAGCGTGCCAAGAAAAGGGAATGATGCGCTGGGCTCCGTGTCACGGCAAGGAGTACGCGCTCGAGAGGACCATGACAAGAAGCGGCTATGCGCGATGGAAACATTCCACGCTACCCCAGAAGCGTGACCAGTGTTGTGCCACACTAGGTGACGCCCGGCCATGCCATCCTTCAGCACATGCTAGCATCCATTTCCGGTAAGGCTGCGTGACCAGTCCGTGTCACGGAGGCACTACTGCGCGATAGGCAGCCTGACACAGAGCTAGTCCATCACGGGCAAAAATATGCAAAAAATTAGTATAAATTGAACACTTGGCTTATTTTTTAGGATATCACGACATTATATCTAGAAAACACAAGGAGTGAAGGAAGAACGGTGAAAACTCACCTAGGGTTTTTTTTCTTCATTTCTTCTTTACCACTTCTTGTAATTACAAGAATTCAACCATGTTTACGAATTCTTGTATGAACATGAGTGGTTAAAACCCTTCTTCTAGGATTGAGGGCCACATGACATGAATTTTTTAGATTAATTTCGTCTTTGTTTCAAGTTTTTGATGTTGTTTGTCTTGCATTCTTGATTTTACCATTCTAATTCTTGATCACCATTAGAACGCACTCGTAAATCTTAGGCAAAAACTCAAAAGAGCAAACCTAGTTTATAACTAAGAATGCAGGAAGCAAGTTCAAAGTCTTCAAGACTTGATTCATGGTTAGGATAGAAATATACTTAATTCGCCTTGCTTGATTATAAAATGGGAAGATAGCTATACACCTACTTAGAATTGTCACATCACCGCTCATAGAAGTAGTTGTGAAACTAAGTTAGGTTAAATGGTTAGAGGTTCGAAAGTCCATAACCAAGGGCGTAAACCCCGTAAACCACTCCACATAATTAATTGCTCATAAATTACGACGTCACATCCCCACTCAATGATGTAGTTGTTAAACTAATTTATTGTGTTTGGAGGCTAGAAAGATCATGAACATTGCAGTAACTTTGTGAGACAAAAAATCAAAGCAAATACTTGAACCGAGTTGGAAGTAACATTGCATGATTGTTAGGGCTTAACCCTAGATTCTTCTTACTACTATTTTTCTAATTATTTTCTGATCACCTTAGATTTAGAAACAAAACTCCAAATCTTTGAAACCAAAACTTCTGAAATTTAATTTAACATGTGAGCTTGAATATTCGCTAAATAGATTAGTCCCTGTGGGTTTGACATCCGGCTCTTAAAGAGTCACTTTACTACTTGTACGACTGTGTACGCTTGCGCGTGCACTGGGGAGCAACAAGTTTTTGGCGCCGTCGTTGGGGACTGGCAACTTTTAGGGAATTTTATTTAGTTTATGTGTTAGTTTTATATTTTCTGAAAGATTTAAAAATCTTGGTCTTGGTCGGTAATTTGTAGGTAACATGTTGTCCTTGCTGCAGGTTGGCAATGAATAGAGAACTGGTGGATCCATTGTTGGAGCCTGAACGACAGTTGCATTTGTTACGGAGAGAGGCTCTTGAACAGAAATTTCAGTTGTTACAAAGTGAGGTTCTTTAACGACAACACCATCCACCAGTTGAGCAGGAATAGTTGTTGCTAGATAAAATGGCAGCCAGACCAATTCACGAAGTGGAAATCCCACTCGCGACAAATGTGACCTCCAACATATGAAAATCAGAGCCTCGAGGAAATTTTGAGCTCAAACAAATATGGTGCAGTTGTTGCACTCGAGTGGGCAATTTACTGGCATGACACATGAAGACCATCAGTAGCACCTAGAGAACTTTCTTGAAATCAGTGACACTTTCATCCCTATCAGAGTGTCAACGGATTATGTCAGACTTACCCTCTTCCCATTTTCACTTTTGGGAGAGGCAAAGAGGTGGTTGAAAGATGAGCCACCGAATTTCATCACTACCTAGGATGACCTAGCAAGGAAGTTCTTTATCAGATTCTTTCTCTCCGACAAGACTGTTGTCACGACCCGAAAGGAGGCCCGGATCACGGACACGGGACAAGGGACCCCAAAAGACCCCAAGTCGCCCCATGGCATAAGCGTACAACTAACTCATTTGATAAACTAAAGAAATCATCAATATAACTCAGCGGAAGTCTAATTAAACATAACATCATAATAACATCTGAAGCTAACCGATAAGCCGTGATTTTATGACATTTTCAATGCTTAAAACCAAGAAATTATGAACATTTCGGGTATGTTTATATAGGTATGATGTGTTCTGTGCTTAATGTTGCAGGAAAATAGGTTCGGAAGTGAACTGGGCGAATTTATGCTGAAAATACTAAAAGGGTGACTGCCAGGCACTTCACGAGACATTGGCAGGAGACACGACTCATTGTTGAAGGCGTGGGAAAAAGTTGAAGTTCGAAGAAGAAGAGACAGTGTACATGAAGAGTTGATGGAACGACTCGTTACACCTGGTAATGAGTTGTGAGGTCAATCGTGAAGGCTGAGAGAGAAAATCTTAACAAAGTGACCATTGAAGTTGACGACAGACATAACGAGTCGTCACGTGATGAAACGACTCGTTGGCAGTTCACTGGAACCAACCGTAAGGTACACTGGAACTTTTGAAGAGTTAGACCACGAGGGACCTAACGATTCGTGCTCAGGAATGAAGAGTCGTTAGGTGACCCATTGCCACAACTGGGTATATTGCTAAGGATGACTATTTTAAGCAAAGCACGACTCGTCAGAAGGAAAAATGAATCGTCACCAAGCCCGTTGCCACTGCCGACCTGGTTTTCAGTTTTAATTAGGAAAAGGATTTCTTGGAACTACAAATACACAATTTAGGTTTATTTTTGAAGGACATTTAGAAACAGTTAGAAAATAATTCAGAGAGCTGATTTTATTAGTTTTCGAATAGGATTTTGGTGTTGTTCGATTTTTCTTGAATCAAGAAACAAGTTTTACAATTTTGTTCTTAAATTTGAGGATCAAAAGCAACATTGGAATTTATTCATAAATTTTGGAGTTTAATTCAATCTACGTGGTTTTTCTTCTACGATAATTTGTAAGATGTATTTATTATTTATTCAATATTTTGTGGTTGCGATAATACAAGCATGAGTAGCTAAACCCATAACTAGGTTTGTGGGAACCAAGATGAATTAACACACATAGGTAAAACACTTAGTGATTCTTGAATGGGGTTTTATGCATGTATTGTTTTTCCCTTCATTTTGATTGATTCTTGATGGTTGCAAACGTTAGGGTTTGCCTTATTCTTACTTACCGGACCAAGCAGGTAATGAATGTGAAAAGGGATTAACAACGGAGATTTGAGGCTATCAACTCTCATCTAATAGCTTGAAATTGTCCATGGATAGCTAATATGATATTAAGGGTAAGGGTCAATTAAAGTACACCTGTATACGGACCAAGTTGCGAGGTTATAATCATATAGATAGGGGACCAACCATTTTGGTGAACCTAACTTACCAATATTGCATGTTAAACACCAGAATAGATCACTAGTGTATAAGCCTTGTGGTTATGAAATCTTGGGGAACACAATCCTAGTCAAGTTGTTAATTGAATACAAACCGAATTTTATTTCAGCATTCAGTACTTTTACTTTTTTTTTATTATTCTATATTTTCCCCCTTCGGAAAAAAGTAACTCAATAGTAACAGTTATTCGCATTAACTTAAGTTCTTACAATATTTCCTATGGGATCGACCTCAATCTTTGTTGGGATCTATATTTGACAATCGACCGCTTATATCTCAATTGCGAGGTGTAATTTGGGCTACATCAAATTTTGGCGCCGTTGCCTGGGAATACGGCTAAGGCTTTTGTTAATTTTTTTGCTTTACTATTGGTTCTTATTTCTTTTTTATTTTTCTTTTGTTGTTTTGGCTGTGTAACAGGTCTCAGGTTTGTGCATGCCCGATACTAGGAGCCAAGGAAATCCCCTGGTTCCAATTGATCACGAACTTGAGCAGACGTTAAGAAACCTAAGAAGAATGGCCAACATCCAAGAGAAGGAAACTGTGGACCAAACCACAACAAGAATGTTGGCTGAAGAGCAAGCTAGGGCTAAAGATCATGAGTTAACCAGAGTTGCTGAAGAGCAGCGTCTAGTAGCAGAAACAGAATGAGCTAGACGACCCAGAGGTCTAGAACACCAGCGACATCGATATTTTGATGAGGAAGATGATGCTGATATAGACGAAATCGGTGCCACTTGAGCTATAGTCCCTCCTCCTTTGCCTGTTGGGGCAAAGTTTGGCATTACTAGTGCAATGATCCAACTGCTTAATATGAAGGGAATATTTGCAGGTCATGCATCTGATGACGCCCACGTTCAATTAACAAATTTTGTGGGTATATGTAAGGCATACAAGCAACTGGGGTTGAGCCAGGACGCAATTAGACTGAGGTTATTTCCATTCTCACTAGGGAGTGAGGCAACGATGTGGATGGTTGAGTTGCCGAATGATTCCATTACTACATGAGGAAAGCTTAAGAGAGCTTTTCTTGAAAGGTTCTTTCCACCATCCTAAGCGTTGCAGTTGAAGGATGAAATATATAACTTTAGACAACTAAATTCTGAGGCACTCCACAAGACCTGACTGCATTTCAACAAAAAGCTCGAGAGGGTGCCAAATCACAAAATTCCGGATGATACATTGTTGGAGATCTTTTATAGGTCTCTGAATGCCAACACCAAGGCAGTGGCTGATACCATCTCCGGAGGAACTTTTATAAGTCACACTTATGCAGAGGCTGCGGAGCTGCTAGACAGGATCACCAAAACCAACCGAGCTTGGCACACTAGAGAGTTGGAGGTTCCATCTGGTTCTTATGCAGTTAGTATGTCTACAGAAAAAAGAAGAAAAGATGAGGAGCGTGATCAAGATATCGCAGATATAAATACCACCATTTGGTTGCTTTCTAAGCACTTTATGGGAGTCGGAGCAGAAAAGGTAAATGTTGTGGGTTCTCAGGGCAAGGCCCCGAGAAATGATGGTTGTGAATCTGAGTCTGAAGAAGAAGTTAATTATTTGAATGATCAGAGGGCAAGTTTTGGGACCAACACCCAGGGGTCTAACCAAGACTCTTGGCGTCAAGGTCAAGGGAACCAAGGTCGGAACTTTTACAAGGATAATAATTACAACCAGGGCCAATACCGAGATAATGGGGACTGGAAGAAGCTCGAGGAGTTCAAAAATGATAGAGGCGGTCTGTATGTTCCACCAAGAAACCGTGAGCCAGAGTCCAGTGGTTCAAGAATCGAAGACATTCTCTCCAAAGTACTCAAGCAGATGGAGACAATAGATAGCCACTTTAAGGAGCTCTGGGCTGATATTTTCGGTTTAAATCAAAAGGTGCAGTCACATGTCGTGGCGATCAGGCAGATTGAGAAGCAGATAATTCAGATGTCTGTTGCAATGAATCAAAGACAGAAAGGCACACTTCCCAGCAGCACAGTGCAAAATTAAAAAAAATGACAGTCACTGCATGCCAGTCACTACTAGGAGCGGGAAGGCCACAGTTGATCCTCCTAGGCTAGTTGTAATTAAGGAGTCAAAGAAGCCAGTATTGATAAATGATGATGGTGTAGCGGATTTCGAAAACCAACTTTGGTTGGGGACTTAGATGTGCAAACTGCTCCAAATAGTGCAAAGGAGTTGTCCATGGAAAGGAGAAGGAGGCACAACAAAAACTTACAGTAATCCCTAGGCCTCCTCCTCCTTATCCACAGCGTTTGAAGAAGAAATATGAAGATGGAAAATATCAAAAGTTTATCTCTATGCTTAAGCAGATGTCGGTGAACATCCCATTGGTTGAGGCACTTAAGCAGATCCCCGGATATGCCAAATTCATGAAGGACCTCATCACCAAAAAAAGGACCATAAGTTTGAAACCTACCGATAATTTGCACCACTATGGTGCCATAACTACACGGCTTCTATCTCAAAAGAAGGAAGACCCAGGTGCATTTACTATACCTTTCACCATTGGGGCAGTTGAGTTTGCAAGGGTGCTTTGTGACTTGGGAGCTGTCATAAATTTTATTCCACTAGCAGTGTTCAAAAAGTTAGGCTTGGGAACCCCCACACCGACTAATATGCGGCTACTGATGGCTGACATAACAGTTAAAAAGCCAGTGGGGATTTTATTTGATGTACCTATCAAGGTGGACAAATTCATATTCCTAGTAGACTTCGTGATTCTGGACTGCGAAGTCAATTCTGAGGTCCCCATCATTTGGGGAGACCATTCCTTGCAATAGGTAGGGCCCTAGTAGATGTGGAGGCAGGCTAATTAAAATTCAGGTTAAACAAAGAAGAGGTTACCTTCAACATTAGCCGGACCATGAAACAACCAAGGGAATTCATTATAGTCTCAGCATTGGAGGATGGAGAAGAGTCACTTTACGAATTCTGAGTAGTAGAGAGACTTGCATGGTGCCGCAACGTTAAATCAGGCACCGCATGGGAGGCAATCCATGAAGGTGTTTTGGTGAAGTCTAAGTAGCCAAAACACCCACGTCTTGCCGCGACGTTAAATCAAGCGCTTCTTGGGAGGCAACCTATGTTGTAAATTAAGAAAAAGGAAAAGGGTGATCACAACTCCCTCAAGGAATCATTGGGAGGCCAAATGAGTCGTTCAGTGATCCGTCTAGAAGCTACCCTAGTCCAAGGACCACAACTCAGGCCACGACTCATTGGGTGACCCCACGAGTCATTGCTTGACTCGTAGGTCCCAAGTAAGTTTACTAAACTCCAGTCACAACACGAAAGGGCTCAATGAGTCACTTAAACATTTAATGACTCGTCACACTGGGCGTTATAAAATTTAATGACCATATCTAACCCGACCCAGGACTGGAATTGGGGAAAATTTTGATATGAACCATTAATACCCCGATTTATTTTCCTTCTCCTATTTCTCCCCACTAAACTTAAACACAACACCCTCCAATTAAAATTTCCCTATTTTTCTTCTTCTACTCAAACCCCATTGACAGAACTCCTCGACCTTGCACGCCAATCATTCAAACACATACACGATTGCACTCCGTCCTTGTTCAAGCATATTGTGAGTACTATTTCCCATTTAAATCTTGAATATAATTGCATTTAAACAAGAAATTTTTGAGGACCTATGTTGTGAATAAAATTGAATTTACTTCGGGTAATATTGTGCTTGTGTAACATCTGTGCCTCTTGATGTTTGATGAACCCTAGGAAGGTGTAAATAAATGGGATTTGATTGTATGTACACTTGGGTTGATTTAAGAATGTAATGATTTTGTGTTTGTGGAGTTGAATATGCGAAGAAGATGAAGATGAACTATGGGTGAATTGGAACTCTTGAGCACGAGTTACATCATGAGTCGTTGGATAACCAAACGACTAGTTGTGTGGCTTGTCCTGAGTGGGAACACTAAACCACTAAGGCAGTGTACCTAACGGCTGACCTAACGACTCGTTGCCTTTGGAAATGACTGGTTGGGACCAGTCGTCAAGTACACTGGCCCAACTTGAAGGAAGACTATTGTGTGACGACGAGTGACCTCACGAGTCATTGCTTGAGGCAATGACTTGTTTAGTCACTCGTCAGGACCACTGGGCACCCGCCCAAAAATGATTTTTGTTTTATCTAATATTGCATGCTAACAATGTCTCCACAGGTACAATGTATCCAAGAGGTACACCAAAGAAGGGCCCAACAAAGAAACAAACACCTAAGCACAGTCAACCTTCATACCGTAGACTGCGTGATGATCCGTCCTCCTCTGAAGAGTCAAGTGGATCTGAGGAAGAATATGACATATCAGAGGAGCAGTTAGTGAGGAAAACAACCAGAGCTAGGGCTCAACAAACTTAAAATCCGACAACCCTGGTGGATGCTCCCACTCCACTGGCACGGGATCCACCCAGTCGCACCGATGTTCATGCCAGGTCTGCTGCTGCGCTTGCCCCTAAGACTCCCACAACTACTCTAAACACAGAGAGAGTTGATGAATCACATGCTCAGCGAGGGGATTCTAATAATGAGCTGACTGAGACCTCAGACACATCGAATGAGTAACCAATAAATGTGTGGAGATGGTGTGTCCATAACATGCGGGCTATATACAACAGAGATATTGCTCCTAATGAAAAAGGTAATCCGAAGAGGAGCATATACGAGGAGCCAAGGCTGGTCACTACAGGGCTAAAAGATCTTCTAGAGCTACAAGCTATTCGATAAGTATAGGTTCGGTTGGTTGACCGAGCCATCAGGTAGCTATAGCCCGTGCTTAGTCCGTGAGTTCTATGCAGCTTATGCGGCCACATTGCAGCGGTTGGCATTAGGGGGCCATGAATTGAAGAAGACGCCCGCCTTAAATCAGGTGTTGCTGAGAGACTCTGGTAGATATTTCTGAGCGGACAATCTCCAAGATGCTGTATGGGCCGAATTATCATGCTCCGATGAACACGACCGAGTTCGACCACAGGCTATTTGAGCTGAAGAAAGTCAGAACCAAAAAAGTGGAATAGCCAGGAGCGCATCCAGCAATATACTTGGCTGTCTTGGATCATTGCTACGAGAGGTCCGCTAGTTGAATGGCTGCATGGTATAGAGTCGCAGATAAAGAAGGCTACGCTGAACTTTCAGGAGAAAATTTGGTGGTCACTGGTGCGTCACAGGATGGTACCAACCAGCAATGATAACATCCTTTAACCTTATAGAACAACTTTGGTAGCAAGTATAATGGAGGGGTATTCCATCAATTTCCCGTGATATATTGCTGAGTAGATTAGAGAGCGGGCAATCAATGACAGTACTACCATCCCGTTTCCATGTTTGATTGATAGACTCTGTCAGGAGTCAAAGGTGCCAGTATTGCCATCAGTTGACGAGAGAGTAGTGGTCCAAAAGATTACTAATATCGGGTTGATTTGAGATGATACAAATCTGATACCGAGGGCGAGGAATCAAGCAGCTGCATCCACTGGAGCAAAAATATTAGCAGAGGCATTTGGCAGCGGGATGCAGACTGATGCAGCACAGGTTGTTGAGTTGGCAGCTGAGCCTATGGAGGGAAGGGAGACAGGTAACTAACCTGAGGCTACAGATGCAGTGGATACCTCCACATCTGCTGATGTTCCTAAGTCATCATCTACAGCAGCATCCCCGAGACCACCAGTTAATTGGATAGAATCTCCTTAAATAAAGAAAGGGGGAATATAAATTGGGTTTTTGGCTCACAATAAAGCTAGGGGCCTAGTTATGATTTCACAGGAATTCTTAGTTGATATGGATAGGAGGCTAGCTAAGGTTGAGAAGCAGCAGGCACACACGACACTATAGGTTAAAGTTCTGACAGAGCAGGTAAAGTCGTGGGTGTCAAAGGAGTTGGAGACATTGTCCAATTTGGTGCATGGCCGATTGGATGCTTTTGAGAAGAGAATGGATGAGCGTCTTGCACAGTTATAGGCGCCGGAGTTGTCTAGATGGTACTCAAAGCTAGGAGCACTCAGATATGAGGTGTGGGACTTGGCCGCACGACAAGTAGTTGTAGTACCTCCACCGGTACTTCCCGTGATAGATGACGAGTTTGAAGAAGAATTGCCACTGATTTTTGACTTCATCATGGAGGAGCCGGTGGCACATGATAAGGGGAAGAGGCCTCGTGAGGAGGAAAGTTTTGATGATGATGCTTCTCTGCTCCATCAACAAAAATGAGAGTGGAGTGAGATGGAGAGAGCACTGCTTGAATCGAGAGAGGAGGCTCGACGGAGAGAAAAGACTGAGGTAGCGAGAGTTCTTGGAGAAAGCACGAGCTCTGTTGGATCTGATAATGCACCGGTTCAAGCCGGTAATATTGGTGATGACATTGGAGGCGTATCTACACCCTCCACCGACCAAATAGCTAACACCTAGGTCACACAGGTATGTTCCCTATTTCCTTATTTTTTTTGGTATATATATGCATCAAGGATGACGCATGATTTCTTGATGGGGTGGGGAGGGATACCTGTGCATTTTTTTTGCTGAACATAACCCGAGGGTTTTTATTGCCGGATATCTTTTCCCTCGGGTGTTCCATATCTAGTAGAACCGACATGTTTAGGATTTTATTTTATTTTTTTTTGTGTTTTTTGTGTCAGTTGGAAGAAAGTTAGGAAAACTGAAGGCAGTCAAGAGCTTAAATTGTTGATTTTTTTTTGTTGATTGATAATTTGATACCCCTTCAAAAAATTTATATATGTGTATATGAAAGTTGACAAGTATGACCTTTGTGAATCTTTGCATGGCATTGAAACTATGAACATGTTTTCCATTTCTTGATTCCATTTTTCACAGCTAGAATTTCATTGAAGGTGGAATGGTAGTGCTGCTCTGAATCCTTGAATTTTCCGCTAGTATATCTGCATATCCTTCTGTGTCCATCTTTTTCTTCCATAAGAACTGCACTCCAGTATCCATTGCTTGCGTCAGTTTGCAATATCTTCTTTCCATATAAAGGAATATGGAGAGTCTTCACCTGTTGGGAGATTTGCATGATCTTTTGGACAGCTTCATCCTGCTCCTTACCCCATGCTTGGGCATTCTTTTTTGGCATTTTTGTAAGTGGATAAATATATGTAGAGACTTCAGGAATAAAATCTCTAGCATAATTTATAATCCCTAAAAATTGTTGAAGCTGCTTTGTGGTGAAGTTGGTGTCTGGAAATCTGATTCCTGAAATATGTGTGGACCTGGACTATATGCTCCATTGCTAAAATGCTTCCCTAAGAAATCAATGTCTTTTTGAACGAGGACCATTTTCTTAGCAGAGAGCATAACTCCATTTGCTCTTACTATATCATGAAAATGACGGAGTAAGGCAAAGTGTTCCTCCAAAGTATCACTGAACACAACAATAGAATATCACAATGTATGGGCAGCTGATATGGAGGGTAGGCTAGAAGATTTTGATCATGGCTTTTTGGAACAGAGAGGGTGCAGGTTTCAGCCCAAATGGCATAACCTTCCATTGGAAGTGTTGGTTAGGAATGAAAAAATCCTCGCTTTTGGTCTTTCCTCAAGATGTATCCCTAATGTCAAAATCTAGATTTGAGATCAAACTTGGAAAAATATTCAGCTTTGGCTAAGTATGAAAAATAGGTAAGCCTATTCAGTATAGGGAACTTATCATCTTAGAGGAAATAGTTGAGTGGCCGGTAGTTTATGACTAATCTTAGTTTACCTCTCCTTGTCCGCTCTGCTCTATTTTTGACATAGAAAGCTTCACATGCCCATTGAGAATCAAACGGCTCGATCACCCAAACCTACGAGTCTCAAGCATGCGCCTCCTTCTTCGCGTCGGGGCGTGCTCGATTCGCGCTTTCTAATGGCTTCGCTCTTGGTTGGCTTGATGTTTTCATTCTTCTTTAATGCGTGTTTGATGAAGAATTCTTCATTTAGCTAGAGTGGGCTGCGACATTTCATAAACTCCTTATGAGATTCAAAAAGATATGAATGTTCCATCAACCGTTGCTCGATTTCTCTGGGAGCATGCTCATCTTCCGCTGATCCGAAATAAGCGTGAGACTTCTGAGTATGGCTTGAAACTACTTTTGAATTCTATTCCATAGGCTCCAATGTGGATTCCATCCTTGAGTTGTCTGAATATATCAAATACGATTATGAGATCTCGGTTCGGGATATCCGATCCAAACAACTTGTTCGAATTTTAGTCCCGAAGAACTCAATCGAATGTTTTGTGATGACCGTGGTTGTCAAGATTCCATTTGATGCAGTGTTGAAGTGCTTGAAATGAGTGATCCACCGATCATCGTAAAGCACGCGGATTCATCAATGATGAGGCCGCACTCCGCATCCATGAATGCAGTAATGACCCGAATTGGCTTATCCCATTCGACTGAGTGTATTCCTTCTATTTCGTGGAGAGCCGGATAGACTTTTTAGCTTAAGGACAGCTTCTTGTAAGTGTCTCGATCTTGTGCTAGTGATGAAGCATCCTGGCTACCCTTCTCCTCGGAACTTGCCCGGACGCTTCTCCTAAAGCATTTTGCTCTCCCCGGTGTACCCGATCTTCCTCCAGGCTTTAGCCACTTGAACTTCTTTTGTATTTCTTGTATCTCGCTTTGCCTTCGAGCATGGAAAGAGGAACTGGACCCATGGATTAGGCCGTTGTTGCCGCAAGCTTTATGAAGGGTTGGATTGTTGTGCATGATCTTCTTCGTAATGCATCTTTTTGGGCGCATATCTTCGAGCGCCACGAAGATTGCTTTTCTTATGTAACCAATACGAGGGATTGTGGATTGACTAGAACTTTCCTCAATAATTGTCATGGTTCGGCCCCGCTAACATCTTTTTGGCAAGATTGTTTTAAAGCTTGCTTCAAACTCCGCGTCTCACCAAGTTCAAGTATATTTTTGCCATTTTCCTCGGAAATGAATATCAATGACATCTCTCGTCGAATGATACGTATTTCATCTCGAAGAATTGTCTTCATAGCTTTTCTTGCCTTTGTCCTATATATCCACAAAAGACTTCATGAAGGATTTTGATGTTGAAAGCAAAGTCTTGGGACGTGAGGAAAGTATTCTTTTCATACATTCCCAAGCAATCCACCAATCTCTAAAAGACGAGAACCTCGGCGAACTCGACAGATTAGGGATATTTCTCTCACTCTACCAAGTGTTTCGTTACCATCCAAGTAATGAAATCTTGGATCCTTTTGCGGCCATTTTGAAACCTTTACATCATCGAGAGGGAAAGTATAACCAGCCTCCAATCGATTTGGGGTGCTGGTTGCCTCGGTCTCCTCTCCTAATCGGGCCCTCTGTTATCCCATCTTGATCATCACCCCACTTCGAAACTTCTCGGGTTCTCTTGGCCTGGGCTCATGTATATTTCTCGGTCTCCTTTCCGAAATTGGGTGTCTCCGCTATCCCTTCTGATCGACTCTGCAAAACTCGGTTCTCTCTTGGTCACTTCATGTATATCTGGTGGATTATCTTCTCTGAGGTGTCTAGTGAGAGATCCACACTTGACTCGATCTCCATTTCTTTAGTTTCATCGCCTGGATCGCCGCCTCTGCTTTCTCTTCGCATCGGATCATGTTCTATCATTCCTTCAAGCCATAGAGTTCGAACAACTTGGATCCGAGATCATCAAGTTCTTGATCTAGCTCCTTTGAACTTCTCTCCAACCTCTTTCCTTCTTTTGGCCTCGTTTTTCTACGCAAGGGCATATTTCCTTTCCTAAACCCATTTTGCAACATCAAACTCAAAGGTCCTCTTGATTTTTGAGGATAAGGTGTGAGTTCATATGGAGGAGCGGAGAGTTAGTACCTAGATGGGCCAATTTATAAGGCGAGTACGGCCTATGGTGACATAGGGAAAAGGAGGGATTTTGGAGAGTGGCTTGGGCTTTGTGGCTCAAAAGGTCCAATGTCTTAGTAGTTTGATTTGTTCTTTGATGCCGCCATTTTTGTTGTTGTGAAAAGAAGTGGAAAAGTGAAGTGCCTCGGTGTGATGCATCTCATAATCGCATATCTTGCGCTTGTAGTTCCAGAGCTCCTGAGCAAGACCTAAGATGTTGATTGAGTGACTGCTCCACTTTCTTCTCAATGCCTCCCCACCTTGCTCATCATCTTAGTCTCGTGTGTGAGCAACGTTCTTGAGGGAATTGTCGATGTTGGTCTCGCACCTTGTTCGGCAGATGGCATTTCGATACAACATGGTAGCCTCAATATCACCGGTAGGTGACTTGCCCATTCTAGCAACACAACATTTTCTTCGGTATTTTTGGTGCATGGCTTACACCATCTTTTTCAAAGGGTTTTGGTGAATGGGAATTCTAGAGTAAGGGAATAGAGCTAGATGGACTCATCATGAATATTTGAGGGCTTTGAGGTTTTTTGGCCGGAGTAGGAGAGTTGTCCAATCTTGCCTTTGTGAGACAAGGAATTCATATTTTACCGGAAGGCTAAGAGAACCGATAGATGGATCCCCTTCATATCGCTTATGGAATTCCTTTTCGCAGCATCTCCCCTTCTTTTTGGATTTGGCCTTCTTCTCTATATTTTCAACTTTATCCTCCATACATTCTTGGCAAACCTACATTCGATATCCCAAGCGGCATGTACCCAGCAGAGGCGGACAACCATCTTATGTCACTTCCTTAATGATTGGAATTGTTTGATCCAACTGTCACTCATGAAAGCTGGAAGGCTCCAATAGAATAGATCATCTTCTGTTATCTTCAGGCAAAGGTTCGTATATAGGCCGGCATATCCGAAGAGAAAAGGTTGTGCTATTTGGTTTTAGACGAGTGGTCAAAGCTACGGCTACAGTTTATCCCCGTTTTTTGATAAAGATTGGTTTTGTGGATCGAGAGGCTCAACGGGAGGTTCTCATCCGCTCATAGTTGGTCCTATGAGTCGAAGAATTTGAAAATCTCTTCCTTTGGTATTTTTCTAGGTACTTGGGTGCATGTCGTAGTTTCATTGGTGGCATCTATATGTAGTAGTAAAGCATCATCTCCACCCGTAAATGAAAGATCCATAGCACGGTTCGAACTCGCCAAGCTATTTGGTAGTGAAGAGTTGCCTAGATAGCATCTCTAGCTTGTGGAGATCCCTGTATTTGGACTTGGATCTTTAAGGCTTCTGTAAGATATGGGTCGCCAGGACATGTTGAAATTTGGATATAACGTGACAAAACTCCGCCCCAAAGGCTCAGGTAACCTCCGCTTGTTACCAAATTTGCACATGTTGGAACTCCTAGTATCGTGTATCAAGGAGTTAAAGGCGCGTTAAATAACAGTTGACCTTTCCTTCCATATATGACAAAGGATTCTGGACAAAGACCAAAATGAATATGGGTGAATCGACTTTTCATTATTTTGGAAAATCATCGAATTTGCAAGGTGACAAACCTGCTCTTCTTAAGTAGTGAAGAATAGGATGTCAGTCTAGTTTTTGACGCATAACATATTCCTTTACTCCTTTAGGGTTTATGTTGACCAAAGAACAAATTTGTAACCATGGATTGGTTGTCTTTTTTGACAAAGGTAGAATTAGGATTTAAGAGAGAGGCAAGTATGCAAATCGACACTTTGTTTATCTGGAAGTATATCTACTTCATAAAGATAGTCATATTTACAAATACAGAGTTTTACTAAGTGTTAAGTGGACATAGGAACTTTGGTGATAGATTTACAAAGACTCAATGAAGAAGAAGAAGAATATTTACAAGAACTGGACGACTCACTCATAGCTATTCAAATCTCTCCTCCCTCCAAAAGGACATGGTTCTCGGCTCTAATATCAAATATGGAGTAAGACAAAGAAGGCGAAACTACGGCAAGGCAATAAATTGCAGTATAATAGTTTTCCTACAAAAAGGGGATCGGGCTTCAACATCTCAAGGATGACTTGCCACGAAACCCGCTTAACATCTCGAGTACTACTGGCCAAGTCGGGCCGAACAAGTAGTTTCATCATAGACATAAAAGAATTTCCCTACAAAAAGTGGGTCGGCTTCTACATCCACTCCGGACGGTTTGCCAAGCTACACAACTCGAAATCTTTTACTCTATTATAAATTTAGCTATTTATAAACTTTAGAAAACTATTGTACTTGTAACAAGATTGCTTACCCGACATGTCAAGGCCCTATACAACTTCAAAAGGATCATCCATACCATGCCTTTGGAAAGGAAGAACAATAGAGAATTTAGCAAACACTCATATTATTGAACATAGGAAATTTTTACAGCACTCCGATGATTCTATTTGACTCTCCTCGACTATGAGTTACAATGGACAACCTAGCTCCTTTATATAGAGGTCGTGAGACTACAAGATAATACTTGACACACCTTCTAGAAAGCCTAACAAAATGAATATGGCACACCTATTTACATGGCCTCGATAAAGAAACCGGCACACTTATTTAAACAAACTCAATCTTGTAAAGCCTAATAACAATGTACGCCTTAATAAACCTAAAGGACTAATAAAACAGCTAGCTTAATATGCACAAGGAACACATGTAGCATGTGAAGTGGCCCGCTTGTCTTCATATGGGTAGTAAATTTCTATGGGTGATCCCTCGGGAGGTAGTGAGCTTGCAGTCTCGCACACGTCTTGCATACATTATCATCCATTATATGGTGGGACAACGGTGAAGGTTCCATTGGTGGGTTTGAGCATTCTCCACTGGATCTATCGAACTCCATGTTTGCCGAATGGCTAGCTAGTATCATGCAAACTCCGTTTTAACGATCTCGTAAAGTATCATTTCCTGCTCAACGTTTCGTCAATGGCTTGCTTAATTTTTGAGAGTCCCGTGATGAAGTATTGGCGGACGCTAGCCCGATCCGTATAATGGCTTGGAGTGATTTCATCCCTAGTGATCTCGTAGGGTGCCCGATATTCCTTTTGTGACTTCTTCCCAAAGGAGGACGTATCGCCAGGTTCCATGGTGCCAATTCTTTTGGCCAAATCTCTTTTGGATGCATTTATTTTATCGGAAGATAAATCATTGTGCTTCATAGTATTCTTCTTCCAAGGACAAAATAGATCGGAAATCGCCAACGTAAAAGAGAGTTCTAGCCTTATTACGGACTTTTCCGTTGATTAACTTTTTATCGGTCGATGCAAAATATGAATATCTCTTTTGCATCATATGAATTCTTGAAGCATCAACCATTTCCGCAGCTTGAACCATTGTAGAAATACCTTAAAAGTTGGTTCAATCTTTGTCAAAATACCCGAATATGTTGCATTTGAATTCCACGCATGTACATCGTGACATAAGTACTAAAAGAACCATAAGAGTTCCCTCATGGGAAATCATTAGCAAGTGAATAACAAACACGTGACAAAATGGGTATTCCGAGTTGATTTCATAAGGTTTCGGTGGATGGGATCCTCCGTATTTCCGAAAACTCGTAGCTCATAGAAAGTCCGGTGATTTCGATCAGATGGATGGGTTGAACAATCCACATATCAATCGAACAAGTTCGCTGATGGCTTGGCCCTTGATGACCGGGACCTAAGCAGTTAGTAAGCATGAACACACATGGCCGAATGGTCTCATCTTCTTGGGCTAACTCTGAAAACCTTTTCAAATTCATCCTGGGCCGCGATAGGAAGTCCGCCAGAAATTATCTTTCCTTTTAGGTGCCTACTTGAAATTTGTAGGGTGAGAACCACCGGTGTCTAACTGAATTTGTGGGTGTGGATGTATCTTTGGATTTAACTGACCATCTTTTGGGAACTCCTTCATATCCATCTCGATGAGAAATCAAAGTGTGAATTAGGAAGAAGTTGAATTTCTCTTGATTCCATTTTTCACAATTAGAATTTCCTTGAAGGTGGAATGGTAGTGCTACTTCCAATCCTAACTGTACCGAACTAGCAATCGTGGGTGTAATCTGATGATGTCGACATGTGCTATGTGTATGCAGGGGCTTAATAGATGAATCGCGGTGTTAATCTAGAACTCTGCCCGGCCATCATAAATTTGTAGAGAGTAGAGATAGAAACTAGGAAAGGATCGAGGACATTTTTGATTTATGAGCCCACTCTAGCCTTAAAAGACCTACAAAAAGTGAATAAAAATCCCTTGAATCCAAATGATTGTTTAAGTTGACCTTTTGCTTACACCCAATTCACCTCGCCTAATTGGCCAAGAATGAATCTGCTTGGCCCCGGTCCCTCCTTGGACAGTCGGTGGAACCCCCAACCTGTGCAAATCGCCAAGTTGAGGTGGCTATTATAGGGGATTAGGAAGAGCTCCGTGGAAAGAAAACTGGCAAATGAAAAGAAAAAGAGCGGGTGCGGTATGCATATGAAAAGAAAAGACAATAAATAAAAAATTGTTGTAAAAAAGCAAGAAAAGAAAAAATGTGACATCAATTAGTGTTTGAAAAGAGAAACCGCATCCGTAGTTTCAAAAAAAGAAAAGAGCCAGCTAGCTAGAAAAAGGGAGAAAATAGAAATAAAGGTGAAAAGTGGAGCCAAGAGGTTTGTAGTTCCAAGGAGGGTTGAGCTACTAATTCCATATGTACCATACCTGAGCCCGAGCCTACGTTATGTTTAGAAAGTCCTATAGAGATCCTAGCTATCGTCCAAAACGAGGTATTGGAAAGTAAAGGAAAGTCTATGGTATTGTATGCACAGCTCACCCTTTGAGAGAGCGAGTGAATCTTACCTAGTCCTAAGAGAAATATAATGAGTTAATCAAATACACAGTGTGAGTGTGGGACTTCTTTTAAGGTTAGAGTATTTGGTCAACAAAATCATCTACAAATTATCCGGGCCGTTATATATTTAGTGCGTGGCCGTGCGATGATTTTGCCATGTTTATTCCTATTTGTTATGGTTGGAAATTTTACATATGCACAGTGATTTGAGCGATACGATGAGGGAGGGGTTAGAAAATTTTATTTTGATGTATAAATGTGACCGCCATAAGTTTCCTAGAGTTCTTCTCGATGGAAGCGTCGAAGTAGTTTAGTTTGTTTTAATTTATTTTATTTTTTTCTCGAGACATGAAAAAGTTCTAAGTTGAGGGTGTTGATATGCCGTGGATCTTACTAGCATTCAATGCTTTAAACCAAGAAATTATGCAATATCTGGAGCATGTTTATATAGGTGCGATGTGTCTCCGCGCTTATTGTTGCAGAAACAAGTTCAAGTGAATCGGGCGAATTTATGCCGAAAATAACTAAAAGGGTGACTACCAGCACTTCACGGAATAATGCGGAGGAACGACTTGTTGTCAAGGCGTGCGCAAAAGTTGAAGTTTGAAGAAGAAAAGACTGTGTACATGACGAGTAGATGGAATGACTCATTACATATTTGGGTAACGAGTCGCGAGGTCAATCGTGAAGGCCGAGAGAGAAAATCTTAACAAAGGTGAAGAGGAAGGATTACGTACATAATGAAATGTGACGCAATGAAATGACTCATTGGTAGTTCACCAGAACCAACCGTGAAGGGGTGCACTGAACTTTTAAGAGTTAGACCAATGCAGGGACCCAACGACTCAAGCTCGTGCATGAAGAGTCGTTAGGTGACCCGTTGCCACAACCGAGTTTCTTTTGCTCAGACGACTATTTCCGAGCAAAGCATGACTCGTCGTAAGGACAAACGAATCGTCACTAAGCCCGCTTCCACCGCCGACCTGGTTCGCTTAATTAGGAAAAGGATTTCTGGAACTATAAATACACAAGCTTAGGTATATTTTTGAAGGACGATTAGAAACAGTTAGAGAATAATTTAGAGAGCCGATTTTATTAGTTTTCAAATAGGGTTTTGGTGTTGTTCGATTATTGTTGAATCAAGAAAAAAGTTTTACAATTTTGTTCTTGAATTTGAGGATCAAAAGCAACATTGGAATTTATTCATCAATTTTGGAGTTTTATTCAAATCTACGGGTTTTTCTTCCGATAATTTGTAA
The DNA here is from genome assembly GCA_018107945.1 of Datura stramonium. Lineage (NCBI taxonomy): Eukaryota > Viridiplantae > Streptophyta > Magnoliopsida > Solanales > Solanaceae > Datura > Datura stramonium. Next base: position 43,232 of record JACEIK010002348.1, read on the forward strand.
GTTGCAATTTTATGATTTATTCAATATGTTGTGATTGCGATAATACAAGCATGAGTAGCTAAAACCATAACTAGGTTTAGGAACCAAGATGAATTAACACACATAGGTAAAACACTTAGTGACTCTTGAACTAGGTTTTATGCATGTATTATTTTTCCTCGTTTTTGGGATCTCGACTCGCTGCAAACATTAGAACTCTCTCAGCCCTTACTTACCTACTCAAGGAGGCAATGAATGGGAAAAGGGATTAACAACTGAGATTCGAGGCTATCAACCCTCATCTAATAGCTTGAACTTGTCCTGGATAGCTAACTGGAGCATTAAGGGTAAGGGTCAATTAAAGCACACCCGTATACTGCACTGCTGCGTGGTGACAATCATTTAGATAGGGGACCAACCATTTAGGTGAACCTAACTTACCAATATTGCATGTTAAACACCGGAATAGATCACTAGTGTATAAGCCTTGTGGTTATGAAATCTTGGAGAACACAATCCTAGTCAAGTCGTTAATTGAATACAAACCAAATTTGGTTTCAGCATTCAGTACTTTTAATTTTGTTTATTATTTTATATTTTCCCCCTTCGGAAATAAGTAACTCAATAATAACAGTTATTCTCATTAACTTAAGTTCTTACCATATTCTCTGTGGGATTGACCTCAACCTTTGTTGGGTTCTATATTTGACAATCGACCGCTTATATCTCAATTGCGAGGTGTAATTTGGGTGATATCAAAATTTAATCACTAACACATACATAAGTTTGAAAAGCCTCTAGTTTGGACAAGTTGATGGGACAAAACCCCAACTAACTCAACAATATTGAAATTGGAAGTACATAAAAGAAAATGATAGTGTAGTCCTTGAAGGATGAGGATTCACCAATCCGAGCAGATACTAACTCCGAAAAGTTCTCTAAGAGCGGACTGAAGCTGCGAGCCGGGTCCTTTATCATGAAATGATATAGCATAGAAAGTATGCAGTCAGTACGTGGAATGTACCGAGTATGCAAGGTAAGTAAAACCGCTCAATTAAAATAAATCATTTAAAACATTTCATAACATATCATAAGCTTTCAAATATGATAGGAAAGAACTACAAGCACTCATTCTGAAATCATAATCTTTTCATAATATGACCATGCATAGCTTTATAACATCATGACTGGCTCGCATGACTCAAAGCTGAACAATGAGTCAAACCTTACTTTTAGAACATGCATGCTTAAAGTAATGATCATGAGTAATGAATATGCAAATCTGAATCATATAGACAATGGGACACTCATCACTTAACCGACATACCACGATAGAGCTTATGTGGTCCCGACTATTACACTCAAGTGGGTAGAGCCATCCAAAACCTTGACAGAGCTAAGGACGCTATCATGATATCAATATCAAGCTGAAGGGCCAATCGGGCCGAGGATAGCTCACAAGGGAGGTCCCAATAATATAATAGTATCAACCTACGTTGGCGCGTACTTCTGGGGCATAGGGTAATCGACCCTTAACACGCTCGGGTTTAGAATCTTCTCCCAAAAACACGTAATGTTCTACATCATTTATCACGAATCTCAACATATTCTATTGACGAAGCTTGACATGTAATCATTCATAACTCAACATCATATGAAACGAAGCTCAAAATTGTCCCTTGAAAAAGCTCAATAATAAAATCATGCATAGACTCGACATCATATGAAAATGAAGCTCAACATTGTCCTTTGACAAAGATCAATAATTACATACATCTCAATTATGAACTTATGCATATGAGAAGCTTTGATTTGAAACATACCACATGCTAATAATATGAAACTTGGGAGACTTCACTCCAAACAATGTAGTAAGCTTATTTCGGAAAAAAAAATCATAATTTTAAATCAACATGTGGGCATTACCAAAAGCTTTACCATACTTGGATCTACTCAATTCATTTTGAAACAATATCATAGTCATGGGTAGCTTAAGAAACATGGTTTTCATTATCAAATCTCATATCATCATACAATCATCATCATTCTCTTCTTTCATGAACTTCTCATCCATGGGCATTTAATTTCATAATTTAGAAAACACAATTTTTGATTGAAAACAATTAAAAATCTTCCCAAGCTTCACAATGCATCAATATAAATATAATCTAATCATACCCATGTATAGATATTGAAGAATTCTGCAATTGGGTAAAAACCCCATAACTTGATCATAGGTAATTTTCATAGATTTCATACAAATTGAGCATGGGTGTGGAAGAAGACACCCACTCACAACCTTACATACTTAGGAGGGATGATTTAACCACTTCTCTAATTTCCCAAGGTGAGACTCCAATGGGAACCTTCAAAACTTGCTCTGAATCCTCTCTTCAAACTCTCAAGTTTGCATGCATGGAAAGTAATAACTTAGAATAGGTTTTTCCCCTCCTTATATGCACTGAAATGAGCCTTAAACGACGTAGTGTAGGCCCCTCGAACTTAGGTAATGACAAAAATAACCTTACTAAATTCGCAAAAATTTGTTCACTGGGACAAACAACGGATTACCCAATGGGTCATTGGAGGATACCATGACCCTTGGTATTTGTCCATGCTATGCACTGCTGAGACTTGCCTTCGGATCTGAACAACGGGCAAACAGGATGAATCGTCCTTTGAGACAACGGATCGTTACATCCACTGTTGTTTTCCTTTCACACAATATGAATCTTCCTACCACAAGCCTCACCACAACTCGTGGTTTCTTCCAATGAGTCGCGGTCTTGATCCATCACATACACTGAAAATTCTTGCAACCCAACAACGACCGATTACAATGAGTTGTTGGAAGACCCGTTGTATGCCATCTGCTGAAGTCCATCTCTTACCATGACAACAAATGATGACTCGTTGTTTCTTACAATGATTCTTGACATCAATCGTTACTTCTACTGCCACCCGAACACCTGAACCCACGACTGCTCACAACGGCTCGTGGTTTGAAACCACGAGTCGTTACTCCACTCGTCTTGTGCTAATTGTTTCCAATCTCTACAGATTTCAGATTTAACTCCCGGGTCTTATTCTTAGGCACCTCCAGGGTATTACAATATCTCCCCCTTGGGAAAATTCATCCTCGAATGTTGGAAACAAGTAGAAAATAGAAACACGCAATTATCATAATCAAATACTACTCATTTAACCCGAAAACTAGCGGAATGACTACCTCCAAAAGGAACTGCATAGCTGAACCAAATTTAGACATCACATACGTCTATCATATCATAAATCAAACTCGTGCACATGACCTAAACATGGAAACTGATTAAAGAATTAGGGAAAAAACTAATACCTCAAACTGAAACTAAGCCGGTAGGGAACAAGTGAGGGTATTTAGCCATCATAGCCGCTTCAGCCTCCCACATAGCTCCCTCAACGTGTTGATTTCTCCATAACACCTTCACTGAAGCTACTTCTTTGTTCCTCAGTCTCCAAACCTGATTATCCAAGATTGCAACTAGAATTTCCTCATAACTGAGGCTATCTCCCACACCAACGCTTTCCACTAGGACAAGTAAAGATGGATCACCCAAGCACTCTTTCAATAGTGATACATGAAAGACGAGATAAACTGGAGATAACTTTGATGGCAAGTCCAACTCATACGCTACCTTACCAATTCTTCTCATAACTCAGTAGGGACCAACATACCAGGGACTGAGTTTTTTTTTATTTCCAAACCGCATGACTCCCTTCATGAGAGATACCTTCAGAAATACCCAATCGTCTACCTCGAACTCCAACTTTCTCCTTCTCACATCCTTATATGACTTTTGACGACTCTAAGCTGTTTTCAATCGGTACTTTATCAACTGAACCTTTACCATAGACTCGTGAACCAAATTAGGTCCTACCATAGCTGCCTCACCAACCTCAAACCAACTGATGGGCGACCTACACCTCCACCCATAGAGAGCCTCGAACGATGCCATTTGGATACTGGAGTAATAGTTGTTATTGTAAGAAAACTCAATCAAGGGAAAGTGGTTATCCCAATTACCTTTGAAGTCCATCACACATGCTCTAAACAAATCCTCAAGAGTTTGGATTGTTCGTTCAGCTTGGCCATTTGTTTGCGGATGAAAGGTTGTATTGAGCTTAACCTGAGTCCCAAGCCCTTTTTGAAAAGACCGCCAAAACTGAGAGGTAAACTGGGTACCTCGGTCTGAGATAATAGACAAGGGCACTCCATGCAATCGCACCAACTCCCGGATATATAGTTTGGCATAATCATCCATTGAATCTGTGGTTTTGACTGGTAGAATGTGTGCAGCCTTGGTCAATCTGTCGACCACCACCCATATGGAGTCATATTGTCAGTGAGTACGACGTAGGCCTGTAATGAAATCCATATTAATCGCTTCCCACTTCCAAATAGGAATGCTAATATCCTGAAGTATGCCTCCCGTGCTTTGATTCTCGACTTTCACTTATTGACAGTTCGGGCACTTGGCTACGAATTTTGCAATATCCCTTTTCATGTCGTTCCACCAATACACTTCCCGCAAATCATGATACATCTTGGTGGCACCCGGATGGATAGAATACCTAGATCCATGTGCCTCACATAATATCTTGGAGAATACCTCCACCTTCTGACTTCCAACGGCTTCCTTCAGCTTTACCAAAATTGAATCCTCATCTTGCCTGGATTTCACATCCATCACCAAGGACGATTCTGATATGTTTTTCACAATAACGCCGCCATTGGTTGAGTCGACCAATCTAACTCCCAACCTCGCAAGACGATGGACATATTTCACCTACTCTTTCTTTCCGTCACCCACGTGGGACACACTCTCCATATAGAGTCTATTAAGTGCGTCTGCTACCACATTAGCCTTACCCGAGTGGTAAAGAACACTCATATCATAGTCCTTAAGTAACTCCAACTACCTCCTTTGAAAAAGATTGAAGTCTTTCTGCGTAAACACATATTGAAAACTCTTGTGATCCGTGAATACATCCATGTGGACCACATACAAGTAATGCCTCCATCTCTTCAATGCGAACACCACCGCAGCCAACTCAAGATCATGGGTCGGGAAATTATTCTCATGGACTTTCAACTGTCTTGAGGAATATGCTATCACTTTCACGTGCTGCATCAACACACACCCAGTCCGATTCTGAAGCATCACAATACACCACAAAACCATCAGTACCCTCGGGTAGGGTCAAAAGTAGTGCTGAAGTGAGTCGATTCTTCAATTCATGGAAGCTTTTTTGACAAGCCTCCGACTATTAGAACTTCACCTTCTTTTGAGTCAACTTTGTCAAAGGTGCTGCAATAGATGAAAAGCCCTCAATGAATCTCCAATAGTAACCCGCTAAGCCCAAAAAGCTCCTGATCTCTGATGTGTTTACCGGCCTAGGCCAATTTTTCACCGCCTCGATTTTCTGAGAATCTACCTTTATGCCCTAACTTGATACCACGTGGACCAAAAATGCAACCGAATTCACCCAAAACTCACACTTTCTGAACTTTGCATACAACTAATGATCCTCGAGTGTCTGAAGTACTACTCTCAAGTGAGTGGCATGCTCTTCATTGCTCCGAGAGTATATGAGGATATCATCGATAAACACAATCACGAACATGTTAAAATATTCCTTAAACACCCTGTTCATTAGATCCATAAAAGCTGCAGGGGCATTGGTTAGTCCAAAAGACATAACAACAAATTCGTAGTGACCATACTGAGTCCTGAAAGTGGTTTTCTAGATGTCACTCTTCCGAACCCTAAGCTGGTGATATTCGGACCTGAGATCAATCTTGGAAAAACACTTCGCACCCTAAAGCTGGTCAAACAAATCATCGATCCTGGTTAACGGATATCTATTTGTAACGGTGACCTTGTTCAACTGCCTATAATCAATGCACATCCGTAGAGAACCATATTTTTTCCGAATGAATAGGACTAGTGCACCCCAAGGAGACTTACTCGGCCTAATAAAGCCCTTACCTAACAGGTATTTTAACTGATCCTTCAACTCTTTTAGCTTGGCTAGAGGCATTTTTTAGGGTGGAATAGATATAGGCTATGTGTTGGGAAGAAGATCTATACCGAAATCAATCTCCTGCTCGGGAGGGACACTTGGAAAATCATCAAGAAAGACCTTTGGATACTCATGTACTACTGAAACTAACTGGATAGTCGGGGTTTTGGACTCGACATCCTTAACCCTAAATACATGGTGCATGCAACCCTTAGAAATCATCTTCTTGGCCTTAAGGTAGGAAATGAATCGACCTACAGGCACAACTGAACTACCCTTCCATTCTAAGGCTGGCTCACCCAAAAATATGAACTCTACAGCCCAAGTTCTATAATTAACTGAAGCATAGCATAAATATAGCCAATCCATGCCAAGAATAATATCGAAATCGGTCATGGCTAACTCTATCAAATCTATTGAAGTGACCCTATGAATAACTGAGACCGGGCAATCTCTATATACCCGTCTAGCTATAACTTAGTCACCTATTGAAGTAGAAACTGAGAAGGGCTCTGATAAGACATCGGGAATGACTCCGAAGCTACTGTCTATATATGGTGTCACAAAAGATAGGGTAGCCCCTAGATCTAGCAAAGCATACACATCAACATGAAAAACTCTCAACATACCGATGACTACATCTAGTGAGGCCTCCTGCTCCTGACGATTGGCTAAGGCATAGAATATGTTCTGGAGCTGCCTACCAACTGTGCTAGTATATGCCCTCTGATGTGTTGTACGTGGGGGAGGGGCTGCTGAACTAGAAGTTGGGCCTTGACCCCCAACATGGTCCTATCTCACAGCTGGACAATCTCTGAGCATATGTCCAGGCTGCCCACATACAAAAAAAGCTCCTGACCCTGCCAAGCAATGGCCTGTGTGTCCTTGGCTGCACCTACGACAAGCTGGAATGCTAGAATCTGCATGTCTACTTCTATGACCCCTTGAGCCTGACGCTCACCTCCTCTGATCATGTTTGCGCCTAGATGGCACACTTAGTGTTGAAGATGTTGGGGCTGACAATCTCTTGTGGGTCTACTGTCGGTGCCTACCATCGGACCTCTTGCTGAGAGAATCTGTGGTCCTCAGTCCTGGCCCGCTTAACCTCTCTCTCCCTCGAATGTGCCATCTCCATCTGCTAAGCATACAACACAATGTGAGGGAAGTCCATGTCCTGATGGAGCATAGCTGTCCTGCAGTCCTTGTCCGAATATCCTGTTATACCATGCACAAATCTGCTAACTCGTGCCCACTGGTCGGCCACTAACTCCGGGGAATACTTGGATAGGTGGGTGAACTCAAGGGCGTACTCTTGAACAATCATCCTTCCTTTCTTTAAATTCACGAAATCGGTTGCTTTCAACTCCCTCATTTCTCTAGGGAAGAATCGATCTAGGAATGCAACCTGAAAGTCCTCCAATGTGATCGGACCTGCTCCTATGACCCTGCTTTCCTTTCACTGGCGGAACCAAATATGTGCAACCCCCTTCAACTGGTGGGAGGCCAACTCTGCGCACTCAACACTATTCACCCCCATGACCTGGGTGATCTTGAAAATCTCATTAATGAAGTCATGCGAGTCCTCATCTAGCTTGGACCCCAAGAACTCCAGTAGGTTCATTCTCAAGAAGTCACTGACTCTAGCCGCCGCTTCATTACCATTTTGAGGAACATGCGCAACGACCTACTGATTGACCTGAGCAGTCAAAGCTTGCACAAGCATCTGAATAACATTCCGAAACTCAGCATGAGCGGCTGACTCCAATTCTTGAGGCTCCTAAACTGGTGGGGTTGGCTGATGCCCATAACCATTTCCATTCTCATGTCCCTCACCACCTCCATTCCTCCTTCTGTTTATTCTTTGGGGAGCCATAATTCTGCAATCGCGAATAGCACGAATTAGAAGTATAGAAAAACTTCTCATCGCACGACAAAGATCATGAAGAAGGGAACATTTTCTAAATGTCTCGTAGCCTCTTCATCATAAGTGTGGCGTGCTTCACACCCATAAAAAATACTCTACTTAAGGCGGATTTCAGACACCCTAGGACATTTCAAACCTATTTCTCTTATACCATATTTGTCACGACCCGAACGGAGGCCCGAATCATGGACACGAGACAAGGGACCCAGAGAGACCCCAAGTTGACCCATGGCATAAGTGTAAAACTAAATCATTCGATAAACTGAAGAAATCATCAATATAACTCAGCGAAAGTCTAATTAAACATAACATCAGAATAACATCTAAAGCTAACACATACATAAGTCTAAAAATCCTTAAGTCTGGATGAGTTGATGGGACAAAACCCCAACTAACTCAAGAATACTGAAACTGGAAATACATAAAGGAAAATGATAGTCTAGTCCTCGAAGGATGAGGACTCACCATCCAAGAAGATACTAACTCCAGAAAGCTGTCTAAGAGCGGGGCTGAAGCTAGGAGTCAGGTCCTGTATCATGAAATGATATAGCATAGAAAGTATGCGATCAGTACGTGGAACGTACCGAGTATACAAGGTAAGTAAAACCACTCATGTAAAATAAATCATTTAAAACATTTCATAACATATCATAAGCTTTCAAATATGATAGGAAATAACTACAAGCACTCATTCTGAAATCATAATCTTTTCATAATATGACCATGCGTAGCTTTATAATATCATGACTGACTTGAATGACTCAAAGATGAAATATAACATTTAGAGAAAAGATGAAAAATGAGTCAAACCTTACTTTTAGAACATGAATGCTTAAAGTAATGATCATGAGTAATGAATATGCAAATCTGAATCATATAGATAACGGGAGACTCGTCACTTAACCAACATACCACTATAGAGCTTACGTGGTCCCACTATTACACTCAAGTGGGCAGAGCCGTCAAAAACCTTTTAAGGGCTAAGGACGCTACCATGATATCAATATCAAGTTGAAGGGCCAATTGGATCGGGGATAGCTCACAAGGGAGGTCCCAATAATATAATAGTATCAACCTACATTGGCAAGTAGTTCTGGGGCATTGGGTAATTGACCCTTAACCCACTTTGTGCTAGACTCTTCTCCCAAAAACATGCAATGCTCTACATCGTTTATCACGAAGATCAACATCGTCTATTGATGAAGCTTGACATGTAATCATGCATAACTCAACATCATATGAGACAAAGCTCAACATTGTTCTTTGACAAAGCTCAATAATGAAATCATGCATAGACTCGACATCATATGAAAATGAAGCTCAACATTGTCCTTTGACAAAGCTCAATAATGACATACATCTCAATTATGAACTTATGCATACGAGAATCTTTAATTTGAAACATACCACAAGCTAATAATATGAAACTTGGGAGACTTCACTCCAAACAATGTGGTAAGCTTATTTCGGGGAAAAAATCATCATTTTAAATCAACATGTGGGCATTTCCCAATGCTTTACCATACTTGGATCTACTCAATTCATTTTGAAACAATATCATAATCATGGGTAACTTAGGAAACAAGTTTTTCATAATCAAATCTCATCATCATCATTCTCTTCTTTCATGAACTTCTCATCCATGGGCATTTAATTTCATATTTTAGAAAACAAAATTTTTTGATTGAAAATAATTTCAAATCTGCCCAAGCTTCATAATTCATCAATATAAATATAACCTAATCATACCCATGTATAGAGATTTAATAATTATGCAATTAGGTAAAAACCCCATAACTTGATCATAGGTAATATTCATGATTTGATAGAAATTGGGCATAGGTGTTGAAGAAGACACCCATTCACAACCTTACATACCTGGGAGGGATGATTTAACCACTTCTCTAATTGCCCAAGGTGAGATTCCAATGGAAACCTTCAAAACTTGCTCTAAATCCTCTCTTCAAACTCTCAAGTATGCATGCATGAAAAGAAATAACTTAGAATAGGTTTTTCCCCTCCTTTAACCCACTGAAACGAGCCTTAAATGACGTAGTATAGGCCCCTAGAACTTAGGAAATGACAGAAATAACCTTACTGAATTTTCAGAAATTTGTTCACTAGGACAAACAACAGATGACCCAATGGGTCTTTGGAGAATATCATGACCATATCTGTCCGTGCTATGCACTACTGAGACTTGCCTTTGGATCTGAGCAACGGGCGAAAAGGACTCGTTGTTTCTTACAACTCGTTGTTTCTTAGAATGAGTCGTCACATCTCTTCCTTGACAACGAACGATGACTCTTTGTTTCTTACAACAAGTCGTTACATCAATCGTTACTTCCACTGCCACCCGAACACCTGAACCCACGACTTCTCACAACTGCTCATGGTTTGAAACCATGAGTCGTTACTCCACGAGTCTTGTGCTAATTGTTTTCCAGTCTATGCAGATTTCATATTTAACTCCCGGGTCTTATTCTTAGGCACCTCTGGGGTATTACAACTGCAAAGCTTAGAAGTGAGATACTTAGTTTCAAGCAAAGACTGGAGGAAAATCTCTACTTGGCTTAGGAGAGATTCAAATCATTGTTGAGATACTACCCTCACCATCAGCAGTCTAATGAAGTGTTAGCCCACACTTTTGTAGAGAGTGTAGACCCTCACACTAAAATCTTACTAGACTCCGCATCAGGTGGGCAAGTGCTTGAAAAGGCTTATGATGAACTATAAACTCTGTTGAACAGGATTGCCCAAGGAAATCTAGAGTGGCACAGTGAATCATTCAGAGGGGGAGATAAGAGAGCAGCGGGACTTATTTTGGTTAATAGTGTCAATGCATTGGCAACCTAGTTAGCTTCACTTCAACACTAGATGATAACTCAGTTCAGCAAACTGAGTATGACACAGTCGTAGGCATAGGTGAATGCAGTTCAACCAGCATCGAGCTGGTGTGAGATATGTGGCAGTAGTGGACATGGTGTAGACTCTTGCCGGGTCAATCCAGAGTTAGTAAATTTTATAGGTAATGTGCTGAGAGGTAATCAGAACTATGGTAACACCTACAACAAGAACTGATAAAATCACCTGAATTTCTCTTGGGGTGGTAATCAGAGTCAAAACTACCAGCAGCCTTAGCAGCAGCAGTACCAGTAATAGAACAGGCACAATAATAGCCAACCGATCATGGCAGCCGATCAGGCAAGGATGGCCTCAGACTTAAAAAACCAGTAACTGGCAACTCAGAACTTGGAGAAGCAAATGCGCCAATTAGCAGTTGCTCAGCACGATAGACCTCAGGGAGGGTTACCTAGTGATACATATCTGTACCCCCTATAGGTAATGGCTATCAGTCTGAGGAGTGCAAAGAAGTTGGCTGACACACCAAAGAAGGAGAAGAAAAATGAGGTGCAGCTAGAGTTGGTTAGACTTGGTCCATCAGCGGACATAAGCACAGAGAAGGATAAGGAAGCACACAATGCACAATCATCATTGCAGCGGTTACACAGACCACCCACCATCATTCCCACAGAGGCTCAAGAATAGCAAGGTGAATGTGTGTTTTCAGAAGTATTTGATATCTTCAAAGAACTTCACATAAATTTGCCACTAATTAATGTTTTGCAGGGTATTCCTAAGTACATAAAGTACTTAAAGGATGTGATGGCCAATAAATTGAGGCTGGTGGTGTCCAGACTATGGCACTCACTGAAGAGTGCAGTTTCAGGGTGATGAGAAAACTACCCAAAAAGCTCAAAGACCTAGGGAGTTTCACCCTGCCCATACAAATAGGTGAAACAGGCATAATGAGGGCCTTGTGTGATTTAGGGGTTGTGGTGAATTTGATGCCTCTATCTCTATTCAATACACTTGATTTGGGAAAATCAAGGCCCACAAGAGTGATGCTGCAGCTGGCAGATAAATCAACAGTGGCCCCGGAAAGGATTATTGAGGACCTTCTCATCAAAATAGGTAAATTTATCATACTTGTTGACTTCATTATGTTACATTTTAAGGCTGATGAAAAGGTACCCCTCATCCTGGGATGGCCATTCCTGGCTTCTGGTGGAGCTATAATTGATGTAAGAGTTGGTACACCGAAAATGAGGGTAAATGATGAAGAAGAGCTCTTCAAAGTGTATCAAGAGATAAAACCACCTACACACTACAAAGATCTTTTCAAGATCAGTGTTGCAACAGATGCCAAGTGTGGGATGGTGGACTCTATGGGTCCACTTTTGCAGGAAATCCTAATAATTAAGCCCAAGTTTGATGGGGGGAATAAGTTGAAGAAAGTAATGGAGGTAAAGAGGGATAGTATGGAGGTTGTTCCCTCTAAATTTTAAAAAAAGGAGATGATTCCCAAAACGTACAAGTTGTTTGAGGATATCCTGAAAATGATAGTTCACGTCGTGCCGCGATGTAAAATTAGGCGCTGCTTGGGAGGCAACCCAAGGGTACCACAGGTACAATTTTCATTTTCTTTTGTTTTTTATTTTTACTATTTTCACTTTTTGTTTTGTTTTTTTTGTGAAGTAAGAACAGATTGAGGGAAAGCCTGAGTACCCTTAGAGGAGGAAGCTAAGGAGCATGGACAAAAATATGAGTGTGGGGTCAATGTCCCAGGTGATGGAAAATGGACAACATATGCTTCTAGCTAAGCCTAGAGGCCTTAGGAAGTATCTCTCACCTTTAGTTTTAATTTTAAATGATGTCTTGGGGACATGGCATAATCTAAGTGTGGCGTGAGGGGTAAATTGAAAAATTTTATGATGTTGGTTTGCGGGTGAAGTGTTGGTTGGTACGAAACTTGTTTTTTTAAAAGTTGGACTTAAGCACAATTCACCCACCCTTTGGTTTTATAATATTCTTTTCCAAAGGGGGGAACTTTTGAACCGAGAATAAAATGTATTCATCATCTGTAAATAGTTGTTTTAACCATAGTTAAGGACTTTTCTCAATGATGGATGGATGACGACCGTCTTGAAGAAAAATTATTCAGTAAGTTTTGTTTTTGAACCCTTAACTAATTGACAGCCTGATGCTTCTGTTCAGTGCTATACATGATTGTAAGATGCAAGTGGTTTTAATTGTGAAGCATGTTGAGCATAGTGTATGACTTTGTTTAAGACATTTAGGCTCATGAATGTGACTCTGTAGGCCTAAAGCTTAATGTTGAATTCATGTGATTAGTTGTGTTAAGAGTCTATTAGATTTTTCTTGAATTGAGCATGTGCACTGAGTGTAAGGTCTCTTGAATATTCCCTGCTATTGTGTAGTATCTAGAACTTTCCTAGTGTGTTTGCAAAATAAAATAAGGGATGTTAAAGGTAAGAGATGATTTAGACATTTCTTTGAATGAGCCTAATTTTCATCCTTCGCTTTACCTACCCTAACGTCTAATCCTAGTTAGCCCCATTGAGCCTTAAGCCTATTCTTTGATAGCTACAACATAAGCGTAATCCTTTTCTTTCAACAGCCTTGAATTTGATCCAAAACTCTTAAGTGCTTAACTAAATTGAAAAAGGGTTAAAGGAGTGAGGCTCTTGAAAAAGTAAGGGAAATAGTAGTTGTTGAAGTTGAAGAAAAGATTAAAGGTGCAGTTGTTTAAAATGCATAAGTATTGGTAGGGAGTAAAAGAACAAAAGAATGAAAAAGTTGCTTAAGTACTCCTTAATAATAAGCTAAGTGTGCTTAAAGAAATGGGGAAGTAAAAAGGAAATTGAGAGTGAAAAGAACAAGAGGTGGAGTAAAGAAGAGAAGGGGCTTTATGAGTGAATTGTGATGTATTAAAAGCGCTTACGGAATATAGTCACTATTACTAGCCAAAATATACCCACCTGTCCCTTGGGTTACATTACAATCTAGTAAGTCCTACTTGATCTTACTTTCAAACGTTCTTAAATTAGTGGAGTAAAACACTAAGGGCAAGCTTATGATTAAAGGTGCACTTTTTAAAAATGCATAAGTATTGGTAAGGAGTAAAACAATAAAAGAATGAAAAAGTTGCTTAAGTACTCCTTACTAATAAGCTAAGTGTTCTTAAAGAAATGGGGAAGTAAAAAGGAAATTGAGAGTGAAAAGAACTAGAGGTGGAATAAAGAAGAGAAGGGGCTTTATGAGTGAATTATGATGTATTAAAAGCACTTATGGAATACAGTCACCATTACTAGCAAGAATATACCTACCCATCCCTTGGGTTACATTACAATCCAGTAAGTACTACTTGATCTTACTTCCAAACGTTCTTAAATTAGTGGAGTAAAACACTAAGGGAAAGATTATGGGTCAGTGCATGTTGCATATGAATTCTTTGTCAGGGT
>JACEIK010002348.1:57713-83548 GCA_018107945.1 Datura stramonium
ATTTGAGTTGGTTATATATATATAGCATGCTTTATTTTAAACTTTCTATCTGAACCAATCATTGTAGCCTTAGCTTGAGTCGTCTTGCTTTAATTGGTGTTGAGTCCTTCCTGTGCATGAGTTGTAATGAAGTTTTTGGAGGAAAAATAAGGGTTTTACTGTGGGATAGTGATCTTCGGCATATTTACATGCCCAAGTACTATTTTATATATAATTTTAAGTCTTGTTTGTCAAATTAATTAATTATATTTTCATGTGTTTTATGTACATTTATGTGCCTGAACTAACCAACGTGATTAGCCCATTTTTATAGATAAAATACGCTAAGGAAGAGCTAAATTTGATTTTCAATGCACAAGATGAAAGAATGGGGTGAATGTCAAGAATAAAAAAACATGATGCTGCAAGAAGAGAAGGTTGCCTACGCTAGGCAGTGTGCCATGCCGACAGTGCTATGCGCTAGGCAGCATGTCACAACAAGGGAATAGCGCGCTGGGCACCGTGTCACGGCAAGGAATGTGCACGCGAGAGAATCATTACAAGAAGCAGTTGTGCAAACGTGCCATGCTGGGCGACGCCCGGCCATGCCATTCTTTAGCACATGCTAGCACCCATTTCCAGTAAGGTTGCACGACCAGTCCATGTCATAGAGGAACTGCTGCCTGATAGGCAACATGACACGGAGCTAGTCCATCACGGGCAAAATTGTGCAAAAACTCACTTAGTATAAATTGAACACTTGGCTTATTTTTTAGGATATCACGACATTATTTCTGGAAAACACGAAGGATCGAAGGAAGAACGGTGAAAACTCACCTAGGGTTTGTTTTTCTTAACTTCTTCTTTAGAATTTCTTGTAATTACTAGAATTCAACCATGTTTATGAATTCTTGTATGAACATAACTGGCTAAAACCCTTATTCTAGGGTTGACACCACATGACATTGAATGTTTTAGCTTAATTTCATCTTTGGTTCAAGTTGGTGATGTTGTTTGTATTGCATTCTTGATTTTACCATTTTAATGCTTGATCACAATTAGAATTCACTCATTAAGCTTAGGAAAATACTCGAAAGATAAAACCTAGGTTAGAACTAAGAATGAAGGAACCAAGTTCAAAGGCTTCAAGACTTGATTCGCGGTTAGGATAGAAATATACCTAATTCGCCTTGCTTGGTTATAAAATGGGAAGATAGCTAGACACGTACTTAAAATTTTCACATCACCGCAGTAGTTGTGAAACTAAATTAGGTTAAATGGTTAGAGGTTCGAAAGTCCATAACCAAGGACATAAACCCCGTAACCACTCCATATAGTTAATTACTCATGAATTAGGATGTTACATCCCCGCTCAACAATGTAGTTGTGAGACAAATTTGTTGTGTTTAGAGGCCCGAAAGACCATGAAAATTGTAGTAACTTTGTGAGACAACAAATGAAAGAAAATACTTGAACCGAGTTGGATGTAGCATTGCATGATTGTTAGCTCTTAACCCTGGATGCTTCTTATCACTATTTTTCCAATCATTTTGTGATCACCTAAGATTTAGAAACAAAACTTAAAATCTTTGAAACCAACACTTGTGAAATTTAATTTAACACGTGATCTTGAATATTCACCATATAGACTAGTCTCTATGGGTTTGACATTTGGCTCTTAAAGAGTCACTTTACTACTTATATGACCGCATGCACTGGGGCGCAACAACTATGTATGAAAATTCATGATTAGCTTCATTGAAAAATGATGGTTCATATTTGTTGAAAAATGATGGAGAGAATATGCATGTTTTTAGGAGTATTGTCTAGCACCAGCAGGCTAGGGGTTCAGGTAAACCTCGGGCCGTAAAACTACGTGCCGACATAGGTTTATTCAGATTCATTGGGACCTCCTTTGTGAGCTTTCCCTGCCCCCAAGGGGCCTTCATCTTGATATCGATCTCATGGTAGCGCCCTTAGCCCTGGCAAGACTTTGGACGGTTCTGCCCACTTGAGTGTGATAGTCGAGATCACGTAAGCTCTATCATGATAATGTATGTTATATGACAAGTCTCCCATTATTCCTCATAATTTCAGTTATGCATGTTCCTCAGTTATGATATTATATTTTCAACAGGTTTGACCCTAAATGTTCAATTTATCAGTTGTTATAATCATCAGTTTTATCTTCGTGTCAATCATTTCAGTTATGAGATTTAGTTATTTTTATTCATGTTCTCAAGATATCAACATGTAAGTCCTTATTTTCATAAGCTTATGGTGAAATGATTTATGTTATGCATGTTTACAGTGTATACTTACTTAGCTTGTTTTACTTACCTTGGATACTCAGTAGATACCACATACTGACCATATACTGTATGTCGTATCATTTCATGATACATACTCAGACATACAGACTCAGTCCCACCGCTAGCCAATCTCCCAAGCTTATCCAGTTCACCTGATGGTGAGTCCTCATCCTTCGAGGACCTTCAATTAGTTTTGTTGTTGCTATTTTAGTTTCAGATTTGTAGTGAGCTAGTTGGGGTTTTTTCCCATTAGCTCATCAGTATGTACAGGCTTTTCAAAAATAGTTTTATACATCAGCTTCGGATTCAGTGTTATGTTATTTCCATTGTTCCAATGTTCTATTGTTCATACTTCTATTTTTTCAGAATTTAGTCTTCCGCTGTTTCAAAATTTAGTCTTCCACTTTATTTATGTTGAGCTTAGTTTTAATGTTCATGCAATGGGTAAACTTGGAGCCTTTTATGGTTCTGGGTTCTGTGTCTAGATCCGGGCCTATGTTCGGGTTGTGACAATGGGTGCCGGAATAAAGTTCCCCCAGCTACCTCAAGTTCTATAAATGAAAAGACTCAAATAAATAGGACTCTCCGAATGTAGGAGGCCTCACCAAAAGCTGAATGTTGATGAAGTCCTAGAAAAGTGTTTGTTGTTGATTCTATCTACCTGAATCTGCATTTTAATAAGATGCAACGCCAAATGGCGTCAGTACATGGAATGTACGGTATGTAAAATAGGTGAATAAAACTATGTTTCTGATGTCGGGCATATTCACACACTTATTTGACATCTTTTTCCCATGCTTAACTATGTTTTGAGAACAAATTATGTGAGTTTTCTTTGGTTTTATGTGATATTTGTGAAAAAGAGCTAACGCACATGATTAGATCTTTTCAGGTATCAAAGTGACGGATTTGGGATTAATTGTGGTTAAAAATAGCAAGTATGGCAAAACAGGATTGAGGAAACAAGTATAATAGAAGATGACATCGCACAGGTATAGCAGTGCTATGGTCTGTGGGACGCACAGGCACGATTGGCACATCAAGCAGCACGGCATGCCGGCATGTTGGCGTCTTGGACTGCACGGTGGGCAGGCAATGTTTGGACGACCAGGATTTCAATTCTAGTTTGAGTAGGAGCAGAAGCTGCAAAACCCAATCTCAATCCAAGCAGGAACAATGAAGGCTTAATCTACTACTATATATACCCTTTTTAAATATTCTTTAGTGGTTCACTCTTTGGATAAAAAAACATTGTGAAACTTAGTTGAATAGTTGTTGGAGAATTTATCAAGTTCATGTGATTCAATTTAGCTTTGGAGATTCATTAAATAATTCCATACAATTGTAAGTATTTCATTATAATTTCTTCTACATCTTATGTTATTCTTTTCTCAAACATGAGCAGCTAAATTTCTTAAGCTAGGGTTGTGAGAACTATGATGGATTGACGGAAGTAGGCAAAATAAAATAGTGATTCTTGAATGGTGAATTGAGTGGATTATGATTCTCTTAATTTTAATATTTAATTGCCTGTATCTTCAGCTTGCTCGACCAAAGAGGTTGAAGTTAGGAAAAGGGAATAATAGTGGTAATTAGAGGCTACAAACCCTCATCTAATTAACTTGAGCTCTAACCAATGATAGTTAATCCAAGACTTATGGAAAGGGCAAAATATACACATCTCAAGTCTGAGAGGATTTAGGTGAAATTCATCTATGTAGGTCGAGAGATATTAGATGAACTTAATCGTCAGTCTTATACAAAATTAACTAGGATAGATCACTAATAAAATAAGCCTACTATATTATGAAATCATGGGGAACACACACCTAGGTTTGTCTATTTAATTTGATAACAACTCAATTAGTGTTAGAATTACTTTTTCTTTTTATTTGCACCCCCCCTTTCGGAAATATTGACTACCGATTGATTTACTTATCATTACATATTACTGCTTCCTTGGCCCCTGTGTGATCTACCCCAAACTAGTTTGGTTACTATATTTGACAATGACTACTTTATACTTTATTGCGAGGTATAATTTGCGTGCGATCAAATTTTGGCACCGTTTTCGGAGAATACGGTGTTGAAATAGTTAATTATTGTTTAAATTTGTCTTGTAGTATTTATTTCATTATTTATGTTTTTGTTTTCTTTTTGTTTTCTCACAGGTTAGCAAGGCGAGCTCTGTGGCACATATTAATCTCCCACTGGAGGAGATGACTGAGGCGCAAAGAACCAAAGTTGCACGTCTAGCAGAAGAAGCCTGACAACTAAAGCACCTAGGAGAGATGAGGCTACAAATTTTGGTTGCTACTTTGGTAGAGAGAAACCGACAGAACTCCCCTCGTCATCATGGACGTAATGTCGTACTGTCATGACCCGAGGATAGACCTCGGACGCAACACGGGATCGTGAACCACAAAGGGCTCCAAGCTAACCCATGGCACATACATAGCATGAAAGAGAGCACATCTAAAGCGGAAATGAATCACAATATGAGATAACAGGAATTTTAAATATAGCATAGGGCTTAAAACAGAGACAACAAGTCTACAACACTGAGTCATCTAACATACTGGCTGAAAAGCCTCTAACCATATTATGAGATGATAGGACAACATCTCCAACTAACTCACTAAATTCAAAACTAAAAACAATAACATAACATCAATAACTGATAGACGTCCCCGGAAGATGAGGACTTACCTAAACATAAACTGAGCTGGACTGCTGCTGGAGCGAGACTAACCACGAGGCTGAGACTGGTCGCCCAAACCTATATCATGAAATGATATAGCATAAAGTATGTGATCAACACTTTTAATATATTGAGTATGTAAAGTAAAACAATGCAAGAGAGTTCATGAGTATAAACTCATAATAAACATAAGATTCAACTCGTAAAATGAACATGAAGGCCCAAGGTTTGCAAAACTATAGTGTAAAACTGGTCAATGACTGAGTTTATAAGTAAAACCTCATAAAGCATATTTCTGAGCCAAGTAATCGTAAGTCCTAAAATCATAAATCATGATCATGAATATATATATATAGAGAGAAGATAAGGAATAGTGGAAGATTCTTATAACCTACATACCTGACGTGACAATACATGGAGCCCGATCAGGAGGGTGTCCATACCTTGCCAAGGGTAGGACCATGAAGAAGGTGTGATATCTCTCATGGATGGCCCATTCGGGAATGGGAGACACTCTCGTGGAGGACCCCATCATGGTTACATTAGCATGTAATTCTGAGACCTGGGTAAGTTAGAACCCCAGCCTACTCAGTGCTAAATACTACTCCTAAAACATATATAGTGCTCATATCATAATCATGAAACATATGTTTACATGGTTAGTTTAAATCATAAAATTCATAACATGTTAACATACATGAGCTATCCATGAAAATAGTGCTGAAGATAGTCCATGATACATAGACTTGAATTTTCGTGAAAATCATGCATAATGTGGTAAAATCATCATATCTTTTAATTCATGGGTTCATGAGGAATTCTAATAGGACACATGCATCATAATCATAATCATAGCTTTAATCTTAAAAAACTTTAAATCATAAGAGGATCATAGAGTTTTCAATCAAGTTGGGTCAAACCCTAGAAGTTTGCAAATTCATGCTTGAGACTTTAAATTTGTATATTCATGAGGGATTTGATAAGGGACATGTAGTCATAATCATAGAAACATAAATTGATTTACAAGGAGACATATTTCATGGAAAAACATGAGAGAATTCATCCCTAATTAGTTTAGCCCTAGATTTTTGAAAATTAGTCATGGGAGGTAGGGATCATCGAATTTGACTTGGGAAGAACATGAGGGTGGAAGAAACCCCTCAATCATAGCCCTACATATCCGGGTAGATGATTTTTTGACTTTCCTTGAAAGCTAATAATGATTTGAAGAATTTGATGAAGAACCCCAATCTTTGCTTGAGAGAATTTGATCTTTCAAATTGACTGTTAAGAGTAGAATGAGGNAAAAAAAAAAGGAGGGCTTCCTTCTGTACAAAGTACTCTTCATGTAGGTTAAGGAGTCAGGAACTGAGAAATTACTTATGTGCCGCAGATTTATGACATATTTGACGCTTAAAACATAGGAAAAATGCTTGGTCTTAGTTTTTTTTTACAGATATGAGGTTCTTTTACCTTAATTTCAGGGAAATCAGGTCGAGGAGTTGGATTATAGAAAAGGAGATAAAACAGTGTAGAAAATGGCTTGTTGTAGGTCTTAGTATGAGCCCTATCATCCTGGTATGAGCCATACCTGACACTCGTAGAACGACTTTATAGAAAGTGCGTAAGTGCCGATCCATCCTACTATTGATAGTACGAGCTGTACCACCTAGGTACCAACCGTACTGAGTGGTCATGACATAAGATACAGAAAAGGTGCATTTACAGAATCCAGTGGTATGAGTGGAAGCCATGAGTCGTGATGGAAAGATACGAATCGTACTGATAGAATCATGGTGAGATTTAGAGTATTGGACATATGGCATATTCAAGGAACGAAAGGATTGCACGAGTCATACCAGCATGATACTAATCATAATAAGGACCCATATCAGAAACAACAGAAATGCCAGGTTTCAGAATTTCAAGCCACGACAATCTCCTACGACTCGTAGTACCATTGTACAAGTCGTATCAACCTCCAATACCTGAGAAGATAGAAGCTGCAGATTCTTACTATGAAAGCTTCCTACGACTCGTAAGATGACTCAACGGCAGAATCCCCGTCGATTTAGGAAAAGATTTCATTAACTGTATAAATACTTTTAGGTTATTTTTCTTAGGGAGAACTGATTCTTTTTCAGTGTAATCGTAGTCTTTGGGTTTCCTAACTTCTGGGAGAGAAAATACATGAATACTTTGACCTAATTCTTCATTGTTCATGATTTCCATGTTATTACTCATAGGACGACTCAGCTGTGAATCCCTATTTTAGGAAAAGATTTCATTAATTATATAAATATTTTTAGGTTATTTTCCTTAGGGAGAACCAGTTCTTTTTCATTGTAAATGTAGTCTTTGGGTTTCCTAACGTTTGGGAGAGCAAATATATGAATACTTTGATGTAATTCTTCATTGTTCATGATTTCCACAAGTTTGATTGTGCAATTGAGTATTGGGTTTTTCTTCCATCAACATTATAAGTGCTTAATTATGTTTTCTTCTATGAAATCTAATTTATTTATTACAATCATAAATAGCTAAGCCCTCAATAAATAGGATTGTGGAACCATGGTGGAATAACTAACTAGGGTTAACACAAAGTGATGTTAAACCAATATGAATGTCTGTATTGTTCTTTTCTTCATGCTTAATATTTATTAATGGTGCGCAATGTTATGACTAGCCCGAATTCTCTCCTTTCTTCAACCTAGAGAAGTATAGATTAGGAAAAGGGAAGAACAACAAAGCCTTGAAAGTAAGTGTCATTGAATAGCTTCAGCTGTGGTCGCAGAAAATTTAACAAGGAACTATTGATAAAAGTTAAAGTGAAATCGCTCATGAGACCTAATCGGGTGATTGAGTAAAGTCATCTAATAGGGACAAATGAGTCATTTGGATAAACATAGTTTATCAGTTCTATAGATTAAGTATTGGAATAGATCATGAGTGTACTAATCTCACCTAGTTAGGAAGCCATGGGGAACACATTCCTAGTTAATTGCATGACTTTGATAACAATGACATTTTAACATTATCACCATATTATTTTCTATTTAAACCACCCTTTAGGAAATAATTGAACTAAAAGTGTGAATACTAGAATTAGTCTATATATTGACCATATTTCTTGTGAGATCGGCCCCAACCATAGTTGGGTTCTTTATTAACAACGTCCGAGTTATACTTCTTCAGGGTTATAATTTGAGCATTATCAAAAATGACACCATTGTTGGGGAATATGGCTCAGGATTAGATTAATTGCTTTTATTTAACTTTTAGTCTTTATTTCCATGTTTATTTTTTTTCTTTTGTTTTTGTTTTATTCATGTTATAGTGCAGAAAGGGCCAACCCCTTTGAATAGTAGAAATCTCCTAACTTAAGATCAACCTATTTGACAAGTCATATAGAGGATAAGAGGTTGCTAGTGCCCCTGGAGGAGTGACTGGGTGTCGAGACACTAGAAATCATACCTATGAATTTTAATAAGGATGACGTCCCAGAGTACATAGAAATGGTAAATGCACTGGATGAAATAGGGTCCTATAACTTCAGGCCTATAACACCCCAAAACTTTCCTAGATCAACTCAGACTTAGCATGAAAAACCAGAAAGAACTAGAAAAATTTTTCTCAGAATGACCCAGACAATGAGTCGTCGTTGTCAGCTGTAACGACCTGTTGTTTGAGTCATCATCAACCCTATAGGAAGTCCTTCATGAACCAACGGTCCTAGTAACAGGTCATGGAAGATACCAACGACCTGTCCTGTTGAGCCGTTGAGAGAAGTCCGAGAAACAAGAAATTCGTCCTAGTGGAAACAAAGATCCGCTGTTCCACATAACGATTCGTCATTGCCATTCGTGAGCAAAGTACAAGAAAATCCCAATGGCTAGGATGAGTGGTGGCAACAATCCATTGTTAGGACCAATAAGCTGTTGGGTCGCTCGTTGGTAGGGGGTCCAAGCTTGGGTTCAAAAATCTCTCCAATTACCACGAGAGGAACCAACGACCCATTGGTTCATCTAACGTGTTGTTGTTCCCTTCCGTGGTTCATTTCTAGTGATCCTTGATTTTAGGCCCAGGACCAACGACTGGTCCCAACGAGTCGTGGTGTCACCAACAACTCGTTGTGTGACCCGTTGGATCCGAAGGGCAGTTTTCCAGATATTCTTCTAGGGGAATTTTTATAACTTCTCACCTTTTTAATCCCTAAACTACATAATTTTAGGCATGTTCTAGAGAGAATTAAAGGGGTGATGAACTTAATCCCTCTCATTTCTCTCAACTCATGATTTTTAGAATGTAGAAGTTCCAGACAGACAGTGTAGAGCTAAGCTAGGGCTTCCAGTTTTCTTCAAGACTGCTCTAGATTTATTTATAAGGATTTTACTCATGGTATGTGGAAATTCAACAAGGGAATTTCTCTTCCCTTGTGCCTAAAAAACCCTCCGAAATTTCCTTATCAGTTCTAGCCCTGAAGATCAGAATTAAGGTAAACTTTCAGTTAGATTATGATTTATTCTTGTGGTACATAGTTCATATGAATTCTTGCTATGTTTCCACTTCTTAATGGACTTGTTGTTATTTTCTCCATGTGATATGGTTTTAGCCCTAATTCTATGAATGCAGTAAAAGTTGGTCTAGCATAGTTCACTAGATACAATTGTTGCTTGACTCTGTTAGTTCTTGAATTTCCATGTTATTACTATCATGTGAGTTCACATTCAGTTTGCATGCTAGTTCAATCTCAGTCAGAAATTAGCATTTTCAGTATCTTTCAGTAAGTCGGCTGACCAGTTTGACAATAGTCAGTTCTTGAGGAATCCAATTATACTCCCTAGCTTCACTTATCATATTATTTTTTAGACGGTTAGGACACTTCTAGATAACCATCTCTGGCCAGTCTTAGAACACCAGTTTTCAGTTATCAGGTCCTATAGACTCTCAGGTTACTTCCAAATAAGTATTCTTTATTTAGTTTAGGGAATCAATTTTGAGCTATTAGGTTAGTAGTTAAGTTAGGACTATCCAGTAGGAGTAGGACTTAGAACCTAGAGGATCGGGGTTCAGCGTACCCAAGTTCCCAGAACTATGTCACCATCGTAGGTTTTTGCCCAAATAGTCCTCAAACTTATGATCACCCAGCTCAGCCACTCTACCCTAGAAAGGTACAGTGGACTCTCACCAATGGGTTGTATACATCCGACTCCACGTCTAGCTCACGTGGTTATATATCAATTATAGACTCTCCCATTTGTCAGTATAGTTTAGTTCAACTCTGTCTCAATTTAGCTCAATTCATTCACCGGTCCTAGAATATGTTTATGATCGTCAGTTAGGGTCTTGATTGACCTTACCACAGTTATAACTCAGCTTCTAGTAGTACTCAGTATCAGTTGATCATTTCATGTTATTTCAGTTCAGTTTCCTATTTTCATGCCTTATGTATTTCTCACTTACTCAGTACATTCAAAGTACTGACGCATACTTTCTATGTTGTATCATATTATGATACAGGCACAGGTTATTAGTCTCAGCATCGTCATTAGTTCCTCCCAACGATTCCAGCAGTAGCCCTATTGGTGAGTCCTCATCATCCGAGGATGATGATTTCTTTTCAGTCAGTTCTTTATTTAGTCAAACTTTAGAGTTAGTTGGGGCTTGTCCTAGCAACTTGCCAGTTAGTAGATAGCTTTAAGACATAGTGCTCAGTATTCTTTTCAGTGTTGTTTACTCTTTTCAAAACAATATTACTTGTATAACTATTTTTATACAGTTTTTGCTTATGCTTACATAGTTTATCAGTGTGATATTAGACCATGGGTTAACTTGGGGTCACTTGTGGCACCATATACCGTGTTGCGTCCAGGGTGTAGACCAAGGTAATGATAAACTTGGTATCAGAGCACTAGGTTTAGAGTATCTAGGATGTCTGGAAGTTGCATTAAGTAGAGTCCATTTCATGGATGTGAAGCGCGCCACACTTATGACGGGGAGGATACAAGACATTATTAGTAAAACTCTCATTTGTTCATACTCCTTATCGTGTGTTGAAGTTTAATTCCAAGAATGTCCTCCTAACTCGTGCTCTATTCATTACAGTGAAATAATCCTCCAAAATGAGGAAATGGAAGGAGAGCTGGCAATGCCAACTGACCTGCCCCACCAACTCCAGCAGCTCCTCAGGATGATCAAGTGTCCTCTGCAGAATTTCAAGTGGTGATTCAACTGTTGGCTCAGACTATGACTAATCAAGTGAACCAACAGGTGGTTCTAGTGAATGTGAACGAATCTGCAGCAGCTTTTAGGGTTTAGGATTTCACCCCAATGAACCCTCCACTTTTCATGGATTCAAGGTGGAATAGGAACCGCATGAGTTTGTGGATGAGGTTCGGAAAATCACCCAGATTATGGGTGTTAGTTTCGTAGAGAGTGTTGATCTGGCTGCCTACCAGTTGAAAGGGGTGGCTCAGATTTGGTACAACCAGTGGAAGAAAGGGAGGCCAGCTGAAGGAAGATTAGTATAGTGGGATGAGTTTGCAAAGGCGTTCCTCAACAAATTGTTTCCTTGGGAATTAAGGGAGGCCAAGGTCACTAAATTCATGAATTTGAAGTAGGGTAACAGAATACTGGAGGAGTATGCGTTGGAGTTCACTCGACTATCAAGGTACGCTCCAGAGATGGTTGCCAAGCCAAGGGCTCACATTCTTAAATTCCTCAATGGAGTGTCAGAATTGGTACTTAAGGAGTGCAAAACTACAATGCTCATTAAGGACATCGACCACTCTAGTCTCATCATTCATGCACAGTAGATTAAGGCAGAGAAGTTGAAGGATATTGAGAGGGAGATCAAGCAGACTAGAACAAGTTAGTCTGATTATGGCCAACAGAGGTCCAGTAGCAGTAGTCTCCCACAACAGTAGCAGTACAGACCTTCAGCACCCACATTAGCCAGTGCTCCTTCTTTTCGATCTCGCTAGGACCGAAGGGGTGGAGTATCAGGTTCCCAGTCCTAGAGTCACGTTTCTAGCAACCTCTACCCAGCTTGTCCTAAATGTGGAAAGAACCATCCGGGGAGTGCTTCATGGGCAGAGAGGGTTGTTTCAGATGTGGGAAATTGGGTCACAGGCTAAGGGAGTGTCCATCAGCATGAAAGGGGAAAACTCAGTCTACTACTTCAGTAGCCCCAGCAGGTCATCTAGCTCAGCAGGGTACTACTTCAGGTACGGATGGCGGTCAACGCCAAAATCATTTTTATGCTTTGTCCTCTCGTCAGGATCAGGAGAGCTCACTTAATGTGGTCACGGGTATGTTGCATCTTTTCCATCTAGATGTATCTTCCCTACTAGATCCAGGAGCCACACTTTCATTCGTGATTCCTTATGTAGTTGTTTAGTTCGAAATTAGTCCAGAAGTTCTCTCAGAACTGTTCTCAGTCTCTATCCCGGTTGGTGAATCATTTAGAGCCATTTGGGTATATAGAAACTGCCTAGTCTTAGTATTGAGTAAAGTTATTCTAGCTGATCTAATAGAGCTAGACATGGTCAATTTTGACCTCATTCTTGGAATGGATTTGTTACATTCCGGTTATGCCTCAGTCGACTACAGAACTAGAATCAGGTTTCAGTTTCCCAATGAGCCAGTCTTAGAATGGATGGGTAGTGTTTCAGCGCCTAAGGGTTAGTTTGTTTCCTACCTAAAGGCAAAGAAGATTATTTCAAAAAGGTTCATCTATTACCTAGTTTGGGTAAAAGATTCTAGCTCCGAGACCCCAACTATTTAGTTAGTTCCAATTGTCAGCGAATTCGCTGACGTGTTTCCTGAAATCTTCTTGGAGTCCCTCCCGAGCGGGAAATAACTTCCGCATAGACCTTCTTCCAAACACTCAGCCCATCTCTATTCCTCCTTATAGAATGTCTCTAGCTGAGTTTATGGAGTTGAAGGAATAGCTAAAGGACCTTCTAGATAAGGGTTTCTTCACGCCCAGCATTTCTCCATGGGGTGCTCTAGTGTTTTTCGTGTAAAAGAAGGACGGTACTCTCAGAATGTGTATCAACTATCATCAACTAAACAAAGTTGTAGTTAAGAACATGTATCCCCTATCCAGGATTGGTGACTTATTCGATCAGCTTCAGGGAGCCAGTTGTTTTTCCAAGGTAGATCTCAGGTCGGGATATCATCAGTGTAGGGTCAAAATTGTGATATACCGAAAATAGCCTTCAGAACCTAGTATGGTCACTATGAATTTATGGTTATGTCATTTGGACTAACCAATGCCCCCGTAGCTTTCATGGACCTGATGAACAGGGTATTCAAACATTATCTGGGCATGTTCATCATTGTGTTCATAGATGATATCTTGGTATACTCCAGAAATGAGGAGGATCATGTTAACCATCTGAGGATAGTGTTGCAAACTCTCAGAGACCACCAATTGTTTTCTAAATTCAGCAAATGTGAATTCTGGCTGAAGTTTATGGCCTTCCTTAGTCATTTGGTCTTAGGTGAGGGTATTCAAGTAGATCCTCAAAAGGGCCAAGAGCCACTTCCCCAACAGATATCAGAAGTTTCTTGGGTTTAGCCGAGTATTATCGACTATTTGTAGAAGGATTTTCTTCTATCACATCTCCGCTGAGTAAACTAACTCATAAAAATGTGAAGTTTTTATGGTCAGATGCATGTGAGAAGAGTTTCCAAGAACTGAAGACTCGACTCACTACAACTCTAGTTTTGACCTTGCCAGAAGAAATAGATGGGTTCGTAGTCTAATGTGATACTTCCCAAGTTGGCCTCGGTTGCATTCTGATGCAGCAGGGTAAGGTGATATCTTATGCCTCCAGACAGCTCAAAGTTCATGAGAAGAACTATCTGACTCATGATCTTGAATTGGCGGAAGTGGTGTTTTCTTTGAAAATATAGAGGTATTACCTTTATAGGGTTCACGTGGATGTCTTCACCGACCACACCAGCCTTCAATACGTGTTCAGTCAGAAGGATTTGAACCTTCTTCAGAGAAGGTGGATGGAGTTATTGAAAGATTATGACATGAGTGTGTTATACCACCTGGGAAAAGAAAATATGGTGATGGATGCCTTAAGCAGAAGGTCCATCGGAGCATTTCTCATGTTGAAGAGGGTAGAAAAGAGCTGGCAAAAGATATTCACAGGTTAGCTCAGTTGGGAGTGCAGTCGGTGGATTCAATGGAGGGCGGAGTAGTACTGCAGAGTGGGTCAGAATCTTCGTTAGTTATTGAGGTTAGGTCAAAGCAGGATGAAGATCCCATACTGCTCAAGATGAAAGAAGTAGTGTTGCGAAAGGAGGTGGAGGCCTTCTCCAAAGGGGGACATGGTGTACTTCACTACCAGGGCAAACTATGTGTTCCAGACATAGACAACTTGAGGCAGTGAATACTTGAAAAAGCACACAGCTCATGATATTCTATCCACCAGGGTGTCACTAAGATGTACCGTGACCTACGAAAAATCTATTGGTGCATGAAGAGGGATATTGCAGAATTTGTGGCTAAGTGTATGAACTGCCAGCAAGTTAAAGTTGAACACTAGAGACCTGGAGGTATGACTCAGGATTTCAACATACCCATGTGGAAGTGGGAAGAAGTAAATATGGACTTCATTACCGATCTACCTCGTACTCGTCAGCAGCATGATTCAATTTGGGTTATAGTAGATCGGACAACCAAGTCAGCACATTTCCTACTAATTAAAACTACAAACTCAGCTGAGGATTATGCTAGGATATACATCTGGGAGTTAGTTAGACTGCATGGTGTTCGCCTGTCCATCATTTCATATAGAGGTACCTAGTTCACCTCGTATTTCTGGAAATCATTTCAGGAAGGACTTGGTACTTAGGTCAAGCTCAGCACAACTTTTCACCCTCGGACAGATGGAAAAGTTGAGCGAACTATTCAGACTTAGAAGACATGATGAGAGATTGTGTAATCGATTTCAAGTGCAGTTGGGACGATCACCTACCTCTCATCGAGTTTGCATACAACAACAACTACCACTCCAGTATTCAGATGGCCCCGTCTGAGGCATTATATGGTATGAGGTGTAGGTCTCTTGGAGGGTGATTTGAGGTTGTAAAAGCCACTTTGATAGGGCCAAACTCAGTTCATGAGGTTATGCAAAAGGTGCAGCTCATCATTGAAAAGTTGAAGATAGCTCAAAGTCACCAGAAATCATATGCCAATGTTAGGAGAAGGATAAACCCCTCAATTCTTTAATGAGGACGAACCGGATATAGATGAANAGAAATCATATGCCAATGTTAGGAGAAGAGAACTAGAATTTGCAGTAGATGATTAGGTTTATCTAAATATTTCACCTATGAAAGGGGTGATGTGGTCTGGGAAGAAAGGGAAGCTCAGTCCAAGGTACGTAGGACCCTACAAGATTCTGAGGTGAATTGCCAATGTTGCCTATGAATTAGAATTACCTTCAGAGTTAGCATCCGTGCACCCAGTCTTCCATGTGTCACTATTAAAGAAGTGCATTGGTGATTCGATCTTAGTTGTGCCACTAGACAGTATAGGAGTGAAGGATAGTCTCTCTTACGAAGAAGTCCCAGTTCAAATCCTACACCGTCAGGTTCGTAAAAGGAGAAACAAGGAGGTCAATTCAGTAAAAGTCTTATGGAGGAACCAACTAGGGGCTACATGGGAAGCAGAAGAAGACATGATGGCTAAATATCCTCATCTATTCCCTTCTAGTTCAGTTTCAGCATCAGATGTTAAATTCCTCCTCAGTACTCTATTCAGTTCTATACTCATTAGATCTATTCATGTTTTTGATATGCATCTTAGTTGAATCAACTCAATTAATATGCATGTTCCAGTTCAGAGTCATTCACTTCTTCAGAAAATCAGTTTATAGTTCAGTTTTGGAATTGCAGCTCTTTTCCAAATTTTCCAATAGTTTTAGCCTTCATTCGAGGACAAAGGATCCCAAGAGGGAGATATTGTAACATCCCAAAACTTTCCTATATAAACTCATACCTAGCATTAAAAACCATAAAGAACCAGAAAAATTTTTCTCAGAACGACCCAAACAATAAGTTGTTGTCAACTGTAACGACTCGCTGTCTGAGTCGTCATCAATCCTGTAGGAAGTCCTTCGTGAACCAACGGACCCAGTAACGGGTCGTGGAGGATACCAATGACCCATCCTATTGAGCCATTGGGAGAAGTCCAAGAAGGCAAGAAATCTGTCCTAGTGGCAACAACGACCCGTTGTTCCACACAACAAGTCATCATTGCCATCTGTGAGCCAAGTCCGAAAACTCCTAGTGTCTAGGATAAGTGGTGGAAATGATCCATTGGGTGGGACGAATGAGTCATTGGGATCATTGGTAGAGGGTCCAAGCTTGGGTTCAAAAATCTCTTCAGTGACCACGAGAGGAAGCAATGACCTGTTGGTTCGTCCAACGAGCCGTTTTTTCCTTCTGTGGTCCATTTCTAGTGAGCCCTAATTTCAGGCCCAAGTCCAACGACTGGTCACAACGAGTCATGGTGTCAATCAATGATTCATTGTGTTACCTGTTGGATTCGGACGGGTAGTTTCCATATATTTTTCCAAGGGAATTTTTGTAACTTCCCTCCTTTTTAATCCCTAAACTATGTCAAGGCATGTTATGGAGAGGATTAAAAGGGTGATCAACTTAATCCCTCGCATTTCTCTCAACTCATGATTTTCATAACGTAGAAGTTCCAGACATACAATGTAGAGCTAAGCTAGGGCTTCCAGTTCTCTTCAAGACTGCTCCATATTTCTTTCAAAGGATTTTACTCCAGGTATGTGGGAATTCAACAAGTGAATTGCTCTTCCCTTGTGCCCCAAAAACCCTCCCAAATTTCCTTATTAATTCTAGCCCTGAAGATTAGAATTAGGTTAAACTTTCAGTTTGCTTCTGATTAATTCTTGTGGTTCGTAGTTCATATGAATTCTTGCATGTTTCCACTACTTAATGGACTTGTTGCTATTTTCTCCATGTGATATGTTTTTTTTTGCGTCCCACCTTGGGGGGCATGACTAGCACCTAGTGACATACTGCGATCTGACTAACCTGGCTGGGCTCATGCACGTCTAGTGCATGCCTGCATCTCAACTCAAGAAAACAACTAGATATATCTCGGCTGTAAACACAGCCCCCAGCTGACAAGGTTGTATAGCCATCTGTAGATAAAAACAGCTAACCAACAGCAGGCAACAAAAGGGATCCTATGCGGGCCGACAATACCACCATGTTGTCTAATTATAACAGAAATTAGAACAAGCCACTATACTAGGCCCCACACGGCCAACATATGAAACATAACTAGTTTAGGCCCCACACAGCCAACATATGAAACATAACTAGTTTAGGCCCCACACGGCCAACAACACTAACTAACTGACAATTATAGTCTACAAGCCTCTAAGAATACAAATAGTGGCCGGGATAGGGCCCTGTCCTACCCCAAATGCTATACAACACAAATATTGTAACCTCTACAACCTGACAACTCCGAACGAAGGGAGTTGGCCAAACTACAGACTCTGAACAGCTGCTACTGGAGAGCCTGAACTCAGTCTGTCTAAACCTGTAGGCAAGTAATGCAGCGCCCGGGGATGGGCGTTAGTATAATATGTACTGAATATATAAGGTAGTAAGTAAGATGTTAAAGACTTAAAGTAAGTAGAGAGAAGGGGCAGAAAGATTAACTTGTAAGCTAACTTATTCGTAATCTGCATCTAGAAAAACACTACATGTATATAAGCGATGACTGTGTAATCATATATTCATAAGCTATAGCTAGCAGACGGGAATACAAACAAGAGCCTAACCTGGCCCCCATAAGCCTGGAAGGTACAATGAACACAGAATAACCCATCGGGGCCCCTATAAGCCCTGGAAAGTACACTTCAATCTATAGACCCCTATCCAGGTTTCTATGACTCTACTGGTGTTATATCCAACCTATCTATCCCCTGCATCTGCAATAGAGCACACTTGGCTCTTGATATGTAGTTGTGTCTATGTCTAGTGGACTCTTGGTAACTACACCCCGGGCACCAGGCTCGATAGGGGTGTACTGCCGATACGGCGTAGAAATAATAGTCCAGCCATGGAATGACTATATAAGGCCCTTGGGCCTCATCATCATCCCTTAGGACGGCATATCACTCCTTGGAGCAACG
Organism: Datura stramonium; assembly: GCA_018107945.1. Classification (NCBI taxonomy): domain Eukaryota; kingdom Viridiplantae; phylum Streptophyta; class Magnoliopsida; order Solanales; family Solanaceae; genus Datura; species Datura stramonium. Next base: position 75,911 of record JACEIK010002348.1, read on the forward strand.
TCATCTAGCCCCTGGCGGGCGATGACACAGCTAGTAACCCTGGGGTGGTCACGGAAGACTCCTAGGAGAGGGAAACCCCACCCAAGGTGCTATACTAGGGTCTCAATATAGCCACTCAAAAAGTATATCTAGCCATCGATGCCTAACACAACTATTGCTCGCCCCTAGAATAATCTATATGGCTGCTAGCAGGCACACCCCGTGCACCTGTATCTGATTAGAGGATCCTGGTGGTGATCATAATCTTTAACGGTCTAGACCGAATAAGGAGAGATCTGGAGTGGCCTAGTAATACTGTAGGGTAGAAAACGACCAATTACTTAGTCTCTTTACTTAGAACAGTTGTAGGACTGCTACTGACCGGACATGCTTTTGAGGTTGGTCTCTAATCCCCCGAAGGCAGCTTATTGACATTCTTAGCCTAAGGGTAATACTGTGCTAACATGGTTCTATTCCTTTAGCCCTCAACTTGGTCTTTTCAGATCTTATATGACTTTCCTGGGCAATTCCTAACTTCCAGTTAAGCTTACCGGGGCTTAGCTACTCACGGCAACCTGTACCTGAGTATCTCATAAGAGCAGGTTGGGGCATTGGCCCTGCCTCAAATTGCTAATAAGGTCCCCTTCCATAGGGTACGCACAGGTCCTATCTAACTTGGACAACTAGAAATGCTTCTTGAACGACTTGTATGATGAATACCAATTCAACTGGAACTGACAATCACTGGTAGTAGCTAACTAGATGGCAGGTTGTAGCTCAATTCACTAGACAACCCTAGCGCCGCTAAATCTAAAGTATGGCAATCCTATCAAAATTTCTTGCCCTGGGGCCTGAGGGTACGCCAATGGCCTCTGGGCGTGCTTTCCTGACAATACAGGTGCCAAACTAGTAGTTATATCACCTAGCTACGCCTATGATGTTCAACTTACTAACTCAGGCCCGATAACTATTCACGAGCTTCTAAGGTCTAGGTTTGAAAATAAAACATACAATTCTACTTGCACAATGAACTGGAGGATAAAAAAGTTTCTATGGCGCTTCTAGCGTGTGTCACACTTATCATGTTCTTTCCTGACAAGGGATACTGCGGTATAATCTATACACATTTTTTAACAGCTAACCACAACATATATATTCATAGTCTACACATAACAGCTGCCCACAACATGTCTAATGACAATCTACTGCTAGAAACTATTTGCAGCATATGAGACCGCTATTTCTGTTCAAAAGAATAAGTCGTAGAACTGTACGATGAGAATAACTTTCCGAGGGATAAGACTTACATACCTCAATTGTCGTTTCCTGAATAAACAATAAGTTTCGACTCGTATTCATCAGCTCTTTTCAGCTTTAACCGTAATACTGGGGAAAGAGACTAATTTCAATACCAAATTCGGCTTAAAATGATAACTTTTGATACGAATAACAATAATACTTCAACTACGCAAAATACGGCTGAAAACCTATAATTTCCCGAGAGTTCAGAAGGGAGAAATGCTTACCTAGAGCCTGTAATCGATTAAGAATTAGTTTGGAGAAATTCTGATAATTTTTACTCTACGGCGTTCCAATTTTCCGGCCATATTTCGAGAAAATAACTCCATAGTAATGCTCCCTGTGGGGTTAGAATTCGATACCTGAAGTTAATTTGAGTTTGGAGCGCATTTGATAGCGTAATCGGGTGAAAAACTATAAAAATTCTTGTTCTCCTCTTTCTCTGTCCAAAGCAAACATTAGAAATGAATTAAAATTGAAGAGAGGAGCTTATATATATATATAATGGGCGGTGGCAGGGGGCACGTGGCACTGCCAATCGTGCCAACCTCCCTGCCGCGTCACGCCTCAAAAGGCGCCAGCAGGCCTGGCACGCTGTGCTGGCCAGTGCGCTACTAGCTGGCGCATCGCGCTGGCCCCGCGGCTGGTTCCATCTGACCCCGATTCTAAGGCTTTTTCTACACGTGTCACAATCTCTTTATTCATCACAAATCCACACGTACGCTTACTAATTATTAACTTTTACGGGGTGTAACATCCTCCCCTTTAGAAACATTCGTCCTCGAATGTCATTCTCAGGTTAAATCTCTTACCCAAGGTTTAGAAAAAAATTTTGGCAGAGTCTCCTCTGTAATATGGACTATTCGGAAATCTAAAATGTAGAAAAGTCCAACATGGGCACCTCACAGGATGCTATACAACCATGACACAATAAAAAAAGGGGTAGCCATGAACAAAACGGTTGGAATAAGCAGTAAGATAATAATTGAGCAACAATATTACCTTAGTTGCATAATCTGAATCAATCCTGGAACAGGTGAGGATATCTTGATTTCATATCATTCCCAACTTCCCAGGTCATCTCTCCTTTATTCCTGTTCCTCCATTATACTTTAACAGAGGCTACATCTTTTTTTCTCATCCTACAAACTTGTCGATCTAATATGGCCACTGGAACCTCTTCGTAGGCCAACTTCTCAATAACCTGGACGTCTCCAACTAGCACCACTCATGACGGGTCCCCTATATACCTTGTAGCATTGACACGTGAAAGACCGAGTGGACAGATTTTAGCTCTGGAGATAGTTCCAGCTCATATGCCACCGTTCCTGTCCTCCGGAGGATATGATATGTGCCACTGAATCTAGGGCTAAGCTTTCCCTTTTTACCGAATCTCATAACGCCCTTCTTTGGAGAAATTTCTAGAAGTACCCAACTGCTACTTCAACCTTTAGCTGCCTATTCCATACATTATGGTAGGACTTCCAACAACCCTGGGCTATTGGTACCCTTTTCTTGGTAAGTTTAACTTTTTAATCTGCCTGTTATAATATGCCTTGGTTCAACTGCCTCTAATTTACATTAGGGGGCTTCCACTTCCACTCATAATAGACCCCCAATGTCTGAATTTTGTGCTCTGCTTAGCCATTTTTTTGGAAACGAGGAGTCGTACTCAACTTAATATGCATCCCAATTTGTTTTGTAAGCCTTTCTGAAACTTAGTTGTACGTTGTGCCTCTCTGTCAGAGTTCATTGGATACTTGGGCTCCACGCAACCAAACTACTTCTTATACATTCAACTCAACATAGCTTTTAGCTGAAATATAATTCCATCTAGCAAGACATGAGTCGATCTTGTTAGCCTTATCATACTGACTCAAGTGAGGTCAATTTACACCTGGTACGAGATAATCCTATAATTGTGTTCATATCCGTTACTTTTCACTTTGTTATAGGTACGATTACCTCTTGAATTAGCCTGATCAGTTCCTGTTGTCCAGCCTCCCCTGGATGGTCATTGGAGCTCTATACTATGACTCCATAGTACCTTCCCTCTTCCCATATCATCAGTAGATCTCTCTTTACGACCCGATGTGTTTTTATTAAATTTTAGGTGGAGGGGATAATGGACATGGTGTGCCTTGGCCATAGTCTGCTAATGAAGTTCTTCCACCTTTGGAATGCAGAGTCAACCTATGAATCTTATGACTCCGCCTCTTATTAACTCAAAGGCAAATAACTTCCTACTGGGCCTTGTCTCTAGATTGTACTAGGTTGAAATCTCTGTGTCGCCACTCTACTACTCCCACAACTGGTGATGATATTGTAGCATTCTAGGTTACAACCTCACTATCTCTTAACTGTCAGCTCGATGCTTAGTTCTCGACATTTGGCAGTGGTCCCATGCTCTGTCAACCAACTTCAACCTGGAGGTGATTCTAGTTTCCCCCAAAGTTAGATACTCGTGTCTTTCCCCTTGGTTCCATTAGACTGAGCTCTAGGGTTCATGACTTCTGCCTCATACTATCAAAATATATTACTAAGCAAGTCTACCGACCTGTATCCTTCTGACCCGCACTCGGGCCTATCTCATTTATATGATATTTTTGTCCTTCGATATAACAAGCTATGTCTGTAACCGTTATTGTGTAGGTATGCCTTACCGTCATTAGCACCCTGTTGGGAATCGACCTATCTCTAATCTGGACTTTACTATTGTTGGGGGTTTATCGCTGATGAACTCTCTCACATGCACCTGAGTGCTACTGGCAATCTTGTCGTCCCTCTTGATTTACTATTATGAGGGTCTAAGTATCTTTATAAACACTAGGGGTCTCAACCACTTTTTAACCCTTTCCAAAGGAAACAATCCTAACCCTCCTTTATTAATCATTCTGGACAATATGGCATTGACACTTATGCTTTCTGTTGTACTTGCACGATCCTCTATGTATTTCAAGGTAATCCGATGCTACTTGTCGTCCCTGTGTAATTCTAGATGTCTACTAAAAAGGCTAACTCATATGTATACACCATACTCCAGACCTCCTATTCCGAGGTCGTGAGGAGAACTAAGGACGATGCTGCCATATCTATTATCTTATGAGATTCCTGGTATCTTGGGAGGATGCTGGGGAGGTTATAAGACACCTGCTTCTTTCCCTAGACTAATTGTCCCCCAACTGTAGTACTTCACAAGTACCCTCTCCTACTGTTGTAGCTGACTTGCAGCTAACTGAACTCTGTCCCATATCAGATATTATTCTAGACAGACACAAAAATGAATACTTAGGGACTCCTCCCTATACAACTCGGCTCTATAGCACGATCTGAGAAGAAGAAAGGGTGACCATACTTTCATGCCTCATAGCCTCCTGCTTATAAAATGTGGTGTACAACACATTTATAAGCAATACGTTACTAGACACAGCTTGTAGACTCCCTAGGATACGAACTGCTTTGATACCCAGTTTGTCACGCCCCACCTTAGGAGGCATGACTGGCACCTAGTGCCATATTGGGATCTGACTAACCTGGCTGGGCTCATGCACGTCTAGTGCATACCTACAACTCAACTCAAGAAAACAACGAGTTATATCTTGGCTGTAAACACAGCCCCCGGCCAACAAGGCCGTATAGCCACCTGTAAATAGAAATAGCTAACCAACAGCAAGAACCAAAAGGGATCCTATTCGGGCCGACAAGACCACCATGTTGTCTAGTTATTACAAAAATGAGAACAAGCCACTATACTAGGCCCCACACGGCTAACATATGAAACATAACTAATTTAGGTCCCACATGGCCAACAACACTAACTAACTGATGACTGTAGTCTGCAAGCCTCATAGTGGTTGGGATAGGGCTCCATCCTACCCCAAATGCTATACAATACAAAGATTGTAACCTCTACAACCTGGCAACTCCGAACGAAGGGAGCTGGCAAAACTGCTGACTCTGAACAACTACAACTAGAGAGCATGAACTCAGTCTATCTAAACTGCAGGCAAGTAATGCAGCACCCGGGGATAGGCATCAGTACAATATGTACTGAATATGTAAGGTATTAAGTAAGTTGTTAAAGACTGAAAGTAAGTAGAGAGAAGGGGAAGAAATATTAACCTGTAAGCTGACTTATTCTTAATTTACATCTAGAAAAACACTACATGTATATGAGCTATGAATGTACAATCATATATTCATAAGTTATAACTAGCAGACAAGAATACAAAGAAGAACCTAACCTGGCCCCCATAAGACTGGAAGGTACAATCAACACAGAATAACCCATTGGGACCCCAATAAGCCCTGTCAAGTACACTTCAATCTATATACCCAATCCAGGTTTCTATGACTCTACTGGTGCTTTAGTCAACCTACCTGTCCCCTGGGTCTACAACTGAGCCCACTTGGCTCCTGAGCTAGAGTTATGTCTGAGTCTAGTGGACTCTTGATAACTGCACCCCGGGCACCAGGCTAGATGGGGGTGTACTGTCGATACGGCATAGAAATAATAGTACAACCATGGAATGGACTGTATAAGGCCCATAGGCCTCATCATCATCCCTTAGGATGACATATCACTCCTTGGAGAAACATCATCTAGCTCCTGGCAGGCGACGACACAGCTATAACCTTGGGGTGGTCACGGAAGCCTCCTAAGTGAGGGCAACCCCACCCAAGGTGTTATACTGGGGTCTCATCTAGCTACTCAAACACCGTATCTGGCCTTCGGGGTTTAATGCAACCGCTGCTCGCCCTTAGAATAATCTATCACCTATATCTAATCAGAGGATCCTGGTGGTGATCATAATCTTTAACGGTCTAAATCGAATAGAGCGAGATCTTAAGTGGCCTAATAATACTCTGAATGTCCTCTTTAGACAACTATAACTCACAAGCAATTGTAGGGCACAGACGACCAATTACTTAGTCCCTTTACTTAGAACGGCTATAGGACTGCTACTGACCGGACATGCTTTTGAGCGGTCGATCTCTAATCCCCCGCAGGCAGCTTACTGACATTCTTAGCCGGAGGGTATTACTGTGCTAACATGGTTCTAGTCCTTTAGCCCTCAACTTGGTCTGTTCAGATCTTATATGACTTTCCTGGGCAATTCCTAACTTGCAGTTAAGCTTACCTGAACTTAGCTACTCACGATGACCTGTACTTGAGTATCCCATAGTAGTAGGCTAGGGCGTTGGCCCCGCCTCTAACTGCTAATAAGGTCCCCTTCCTTAGGGTACCCACAGGTCCTATCTTACTTGGACGACTGGAAAGGCTTCCTGAGCGACCTATATGATGAATACCAAGTCAACTAGAACTGACAATCACTGGTAGTAGCTAACTAGATGGCAGGCTGTCACTCAGTTCACTAGACGACCCTAGCGCCGCTGACTCTAAAGTATGGCCATCCTATCTAAATTTCTGGCCCTGGGGCGTGAGGGTACGCTAATGTCCTCTAGGCGTGCTTTCCTGACAATATAGGCGCCAAACTAGTAGTTATATCACCTAGTTGCGCCTATGTTGTTCAACTTACTAACTCAGGCCCGATAAGTATTCATGAGCTTCTAAGGTCTAGGTCTTGCAATAAAACATATAATTCTACTAACACAATGAACTGGAGGTTAAAAGAGTTTCTATTGAGCTTCTAGCGTGTGTCACACTTAGCATGTTCTTCCCAACAAGGGATACTGCGGTATAATCTATACATATTTTTAGCAGCTAACCACAACATATATATTGATAGTCTACAGACAACAGCTGACCACAATATGTCTAATCACAATCTACTGGTAGCAACTATTTGCAACATATGGGACCGTTATTTCCGTTCAAGAACATAATTCGTAGCACTATACGATGAGAATAACCTTCCAAGGGATAAGCCTTACATACCTCGATTGTCGTTCTCGAATAACCGATGAGTTTCGACTCGTATTCGTCAGCTTTTTTTAGCTGTAACCGTAATACTTGGAGAAAGAGACTAATTTCAATACAAAATTTGGCTTAAAATGATAACTTTTGATACAAATAATAATAATACTTCAACTTCACAAAATAAGGCCCAAAATATATCATTTCTCTAGAGTTTAGAAGGGAGAAATGCTTACCTAGAGCATGTGATCAATTAGGAATCAGTTTGGAGAAATTCTGATAACTTTTGCTCGGCGGAGTTCCGTTTTTTTTCGAGAAAATAACTTCATAGTAATTCTCCCTGCAGGGTTAGAATTCGATACCTGAAGTTTATTTGAGTTTGTACTGCGTTTGATAGCATAATCGGGTGAAAACTATAGAAATTCTTGTTCTCCTCTTTCTATGGATGAAGTAAACATTAGAAATGAATTAAAATTGAAGAG
>JACEIK010002348.1:90498-111264 GCA_018107945.1 Datura stramonium
ATATATATATATGTTGATTTAGATGTATGCTTATGCCTTGGGTCGACTTGTGGTCTCTCGGGGTCCCTTGTCCCGTGTCTATGATCCGGGCCTCCGTTCAGATCGTGACATTCACTTACTTCGAACCAACCAATAGGCAATCTACATTGTCTCCCAGAGAAAGCCTTAAACGGAGCCATCTATATGCTGGAATGATAGTTGTTGTTATATGAAAACTCAATGAGAGGTAAATGGTCATCCCAACTACCTTTGAAATTAATCACACATGCTCTCAACATGCCCTCCAGTGTCTGAATGGTCCGCTCGGCCTGACCATCTATTTGCGGGTGAAATGTTGTGTTAATCTTTACCTGAGTACTGAGTCCCTTCTAAAATGATCTCCCAAACTAGAGGTAAACTGAGTACCTCTATCTGATATAATGGAAAAGGGCACTCCATGCAACCGAACTAACTCCCAAATGTATAACTTATCATAATCCTCAATTGCGTCGGTAGTTTTAATTGGTAGGAAATGAGCTGCCTTAGTCAACCTATCCACAACCACCCAAATAGAGTCATACTGTCGGCGTGTACGAGGCAACCCCATAATGAAGTCCATATTCATCTCCTCCCATTTTCAAGTAGGGATACTAATATCTTGGAGAACACCTACAGATCTTTGATGCTCAACCTTCACCTGTTGACAATTCGGACACTTAGCGACAAACTCTGCTATGTCCTTCTTCATGCAACTCCACCAATAGATTTCCCATAGGTCACGGTACATCTTGGTGGCACCTGGATGGATAAAATATTTGAAAACATGAGCTTCGTGCAACATCCGCTCCCTCAAGTCACTAATATCTGGTACACACAAACGACCCTGATATCGGAGCACACCATCTCCTCCTGGGGAGAAGACCTCCTCCTTCTAATTCCGAACAGCTTCCTTTAACTTTACCACAATAAGATCCTCATCTTGCCTAGCCTTAACATCGATCACTAAAGATGATTCTGACCTATTTCGAACATTGACACCACCATCCGCCGCGTCAACAAGACCAACTCCTAGTCGTGCAAGTCAATGCACATCCTTCACTAACTCTTTCCTCTCCTCATCTACATGAGATGCACTCTCCATGGAAAGCCTGTTAAGAGCATATGCCACCACATTGGCCTTGACCGAATGATAAAGGACACTCATATCATAATCCTTGAGAAGCTCTAACCACCGTCTCTAACGTTGAATTAGATCCTTCTGGGTGAACACGTATTGTTGGCTTTTGTGGTCTATAAACAGATCCACATGGACCCCATATAGATTGTGTATCCAAATCTTCAAGGAAAATACTACCGCCACCAATTCGAGATCATGAGTCGGATAGTTCTTTTCATAGACCTAAAGTTGCCTGGAAGAATAGGCTATAACCTTATTGTGCTACATTAATACACAACCAAGGCCGATCCTTGAGGCGTCACAATATACCACAAACCCATCAGCACTCTCAATTAGGGTCAACACCGGTGCTGAGGTGAGTTGAGTCTTCAACTCTTGAAAGCTCTTTCCACAAGCCTCTGATCATAGAAACTTCACTTTCTTCTGGGTTAGCTTAGTCAACGATGCTGCAATGGATGAAAACCTTTCAACAAACCTCCGGCAGTAACCAACTGAACTAAAGAAACTCCTAATATCTAAAGGATTCACTGGTCTAGGCCAATTCTTCACCGCTTCTATCTTTTGGGAGTCCACCTATACACCCTCACTTGACACCACATGACCCAAAAATGCTACTAAGCCTAGCCAAAACTCGCACTTGCTGAACTTAGCATATAATTGGCGATCCTTAAGAGTCTGTAGCACCACCCTCAAATGAGTGGCATGCTCCTTCTCGCTCCGAAAGTATATGAGAATATCATCTATGAACACAATTACGAACATATCCAAATAAAAGTTGCAGGAGCATTTGTTAGTCCAAAAGACATAACTAAAAGCTCATAGTGACCATACCGAGTTCTGAAGGTTTTCTTTGGAATGTCACTCACCCGAACCCTGAGCTGATGGTATTCGAATCTGAGGTCTATTTTCGAAAAACACCTAGAACCCTAAAGTTGTTCAAACAAATCATCAATCCTAGGGAGGGGATACCTATTCTTGACTGTAACCTTGTTCAATTGCCGATAATCAATGCACATCCGAAGGGAACCATCCTTTTTTTGGACAAAGAGCACTGGTATACCCCACGGGGATTCGCTAGGTCTGATGAAACTCTTGTCTAAGAGATCCTTCAACTGCTCCTTCAACCCCTTCAGCTCAGCTGGAGCCATTCTATAAGGACGAATAAATGTAGGCTGCATATTGGGAAGAAGTTCAATACCAAAATCGATCTCCCACTTAGGAGGGATTCCCGATAAATCATCTGGAAGCACTTCTAGATATTCGCACACTACAGGAACTGACCGAATAGCCGGGGTTTTGGACATAGCATCCTTAACCCTAACTATATGGTACACTCAACCTTTAGAGATCATCTTCTTGGCCTTAAGGTAGGAAATGAAATGACCTACATGCACAACTAAACTCCCTTCCACTATAGGATTGGCTCACCTAAAATCGAAACTCTATTGCACGGGTTCTACAATTTACTGAGGCATAACATGCATGTAGCCAATCCATACCAAAGATAACATCAAAATCTGTCATGGCTAGCTCTACTAAATCTATTGAGATGACTCTCTAAAGGATTGTGATAGGGCAATTTCAATATACCCATCGAGCTATGACTCAATCACCGACTAGAGTAGAGACTGAGAAGGGTTCTAATAAGATTTTGGGACTGACTCCGAATCTACTAGCAACATAGGCCGTCACAAAAGATAAGGTAGCCCATGGATCTAACAATGCATAAACATCAAGGTGGAATACTCATAACATACCAGTGACTACATTTGGAGGGACCTTCTACTCTTGACGAGATTCGAGGGCATATAATCAATTCTGACTCTATCCACCACCCACACTAATGGATGCACCCTGTTGTGCTATGCATGCTGGTGGGGCTGCTGAACTAGTGGTTGGGCCTCGACCCCTACATGGCCCTGTCTGGCTGCTGGACAATATCTGGGCATATGTCTGGGCTTTCCACACCTGAAACAAGCACCTGATCTGGCTAAACACTGACCCATGTGTCTCCGATCACAGCTGCTACACTTTGGGATGCTAGACTCTGCGGGTCTACTCCCCTAACCTCGAGAGCCTGATGCTCGTCCCCTATAATCACGCGTAGATCTGGATGGCACACTCATAGCTGATGGCGGTGGGGCTAATGATCTCTGGTGGGACTTCTAATGGTGCCCACCGCCAGGTGTCTGTTGGGAGAATCTGAAGCTATCAGCCCTGGCCCTCTTGGCCTCTCTCTCTTGCTCACTCACCTATACCGCCTCTATCTGCTGGGTGTACGAAACTATCTGAGGAAAGTCAATTCCCTGATGAAGCATCATGATCCAGCAATCTTTGACCAAATAGTCTGCTATCCAATGCATGAACTGACTCACTCGGGCTCTCTGATCTGCCACCATCGCGGGTGCATACTTGGACAAGTGAGTGAACTCTAAAGCATACTCTTGGACTGTCATCTTACCTTGTTTCAGGTTCACAAACTTAGCCGCTATAATCTCCCTCATCTCATGAGGGAAGAACCGATCTAGAAATGCAGTGTAAAACTCATCCCAACCAATGGGGCCTGCTCCAACTGTCCTGCTATGTTTCCATTGCATGAACCAGATGTGCGCAACTCCTTTCAACTGATACGAGGCTAGATCTGCGCACTCCTCTCTAGTCACCCGCATGATCTAGGTGATCTTTAGCACTTCATTGATAAACTCATATGGATCTTCATCCACCTTTGACACAAGGAACTCCGGAGGGTTCATCCTCAGAAAATCAATAACTCTCACCGCTACTACATTCCCATTCTGAGTGAGATGCGCTACCACCTATTGGTTGACCTGGGTGGTCAAAGCTTGAGCTAGCATCTGAATGGTAGCACTAAATTCTGCATGGGCAACCTTCTTGGATACATGATCCTCAGGAGCAGGTGGAGCCTGCTGGTGCCCATCCCCATTGCCACTCTCATGGATATTTCCATTTCTGTTTCTTTTTCCATTAACTCGATGAGGAGGCATGATTCTTCACACGCATATAGCACGATTTAGAAGGATAGAGAGATATTTCATCACACAACATAGATCATGAAAGAAGGGAACATTTCCTAAATGTTTCGTAGCCTCTTCGTCATAAGTGTGGCGCACTTCACACCCATGAAAATGACTCTACTTAACATGGCTTTCAGACATCCTAGGACACTTTAAAGCTTAATGTTCTAATACCAAGTTTGTCATGACTCGAACATAGGCTCGAATGAAGACACGGGACAAAGAACCCCAAGAGGATCCAAGTTGACCCATGGCATGAACATAACATCTAAGCTCTACATTATAAATGTGGAAGACTAACATATAACATAGCGGTAGTCTGAAGATCTCATAACGTTGAATAACTAAATACATAACAGAAGTCTGAAAGTGAATACATACCATGTCTGATAAGCCTCTACTACTAACGAGTTGATGGTACAAGACCCCAACTAACTCAATAAAGTCTGAAACTGAAAATACTGACTACAACTAATAAAGGGCCCTTGGAAGATGAGGACTCACCAACTCTGGCGGGGAAATGCTACAATTGAAGATCTGGCTAACGGCGGGTCTGAGCCTGTATCATGAAATGATACAGCATAGAGTATGCAGTCAGTACGTGGAATTGTACTAAGTATTCAAGGTAAGTAAAACCGCCAAGTAAGTAAAATCAAATATCATGCATACCATAAACATTTCATCATAAGAGCCCGAGAGTAGGGCTTTCATGCTATTATCTGAAAACATGATTTGAATATAACTGAATATTATAACTGAATCGGATGATCCAAAGCTAAAAATTGATAATCATAAGTAAAACTCAACATTGGGTTAGACTTGCTAAAAACATAATATCTTACTAATGAACATACATAACTAAAATCATGAGGAACAATGGGAGACTCATTATATAACCAACATTACCACGATAGAGCTTACATAGTCCCGACTATTACACTCAAGTGGACAGAGCTGCCCAAAGCCTTGCTAGGGATGAGGACACTACCATGATATCGATATCAAGTTGAAAGCCCCTTGGGGGTAGGGGAAGCTCACAAAGGAGGTCCCAAATAATCTGAACATACCTAAGTTGGCACGTAGTTCTGAGGCATAGCGTTGACTTACCCTTAGCCTACTCGGTGCTAGACACTACTCCCAAAACATGCATATTCTCTCCATCGGTTTTCAACGAATCTGACCATCGTTTAGTGACAAAGCTGAATCATAACATACATGCATAGTCTGAAATATAACATGAGGATCCTTGGGCTCAAAACATACCACAAGCTGAAAATAGTGGGAGTCTAGACTCCAAAACCATGTGGTAAACTAATAACATGAAATTTAGATGAATCACTAAACATACTGGATCATATAGGCTTGCCCAATACTTAAACATGCTTGACATAGAATTCATCATTCGAAAACATGGACATGGACATGGGTAATTTGAAATCATACTTCCATCATATACATTTCATCATGCTTGAATACATATATCGTAAATCTCAACTTTCATGAACTTCCAGGGTGGGCATCATAACTTGTAAGAACTTGAAAACATAATTTGTAATTGAAAACATTATAAAATATGCCCATGAATCATAAATTTACATTAAAAAAATATATAGATCATACCCATGATTCATACTTAGAGACGGGAGAGGAGAGTGCATAAGATCACCCAGATTATGGGGGTGACGGGAGAGGAGAGTGCAGACTTATCCTCCTATTAGCTGAAGGGGGTTGCTCACATATGGTTCCAATAGTGGAAGGATAGTAGAGGACTTGGAGCAGTTCTCGTGGGTTGGGATGAGTTCGTGACTTCTTTCTTAGACAGGTTCTTCCTTAGGGAGTTAAGGGAGGCAAAGGTGGCAGAGTTCTTCAACTTGAAGAAGGACAACAAAACTATCCAGGAGTATGCTTTGGAGTTTACCCGAATGTCCAAGTATGCACCAGAGATGGTTGCTGATCCTAGGGCTCACGTGAGGAGCTTTGTGAATGGAGTGGAAGATTCCTTGGTCAAGGAGTGCAGGACCATCATGTTGACCAATGACATATATTTCTCCCATTTGGTCACATATGCCCAGCAGATAGAGGCAGATAAGATAAAGGAAAAGGAGAGAGAGAGAGGGGGGGCCAAGAAGGCTAGGACAGGAAGCTATGGCCATTCCAAGCAGAGGTATAATGGTGGACATCATCCCCAATTTCAACAAATTTCATCAGCCCCAATCCAATCGTCAGTCCATGCTCCATCCAGAGCTAGACGTGATCAAAGGGGTAGAGCATCAGGCTCTAAAGATCACAAGAGCTAGTTAGGAGAGCCAACATTCCAGCTCATGCGAGATGTGGTATGAGGCACACTATAGAGTGCTTAGCGGGTTCAAACATGTGCTTCGAGTGTGGGAAGCCCGAACATATGTTTAGAGATTTCCCTTTATCCAGACAGGGCCATGGTAGAGAGTGTGACCTGGCCACTAGTTCAGCAGCTCCACCAACACATTTAACTCAGCATGGTATGTCCACTAGTGTAGGTGGCATCCCGCACCATAATAGGTTCTATGCCCTTTCATCTCGTCAGGAGTAGGAGTGATCACCCGATGTGTTTACGGGTATGTGACAAATACTCCATCTTGATGTGTATGTATGTTAGATCCAGGGGCTACTTTATCTTTCGTGACTCTTTATATTGCTATTAGTTTTGGTTTCAGTCCCGAAATCATATCAAAACCTTCTAAGTCTCTACTCTTGTTAGTGAGTCAGTTATAGATCGATCGATATACAGAAATTTCCCTGTCATAGTCCTTCAGAAAGCCACCTCAGCCGCCAAGTATAGTTAGACATGACCGATTTTGATTTTATCTTCAGCATGGATTGGTTACATGCATGTTATGCCTCAGTCAATTGTAGAACCCGTATGGTAGAGTTTCGATTCCTGAGTGAGCCAGTCCTAGAGTAGAACGGTAGTTCAGTTCTCTCTGTAGGTCGCTTTTTTTCCTACCTGAAGGCTAGGAAGATGATCTCTAAGGGTTGTGTGTACTATCTAGTTCGGGTCAAAGATTCTACGTCTAAGACCCTAACTCTTTAGTCAATTCCTGTTGTATGTGAGTATCCAGAGGTTTTCCCTAATGATCTATCAGGAGTCCCTCCCCAGCAGGAGATTGACTTTGGTATTGACCTTCTCTATGATACGTAGCCCATATCCATTCCTCCTTATAGAATGGCTCCAGCTGAGCTAGAGAAGTTGAAAGATCTCCTAGATAAGGGTTTCATCTGACCTAGCAAATCCCCATAGGGTGCTCCAGTTCCTTTTTTTTGGGAGAAGGATGGTTCACATAGAATATGCATTGATTACTGCTAGTTGAACAAGGTCACAATCAAGAATAAGTATCCCCTCCCTAGCACTGATGACCAGTTTGACCAGCTTCAGGGTGCTACGTGCTTCTCAAAGATAGACCTCAGGTCTAGATATTAATTAGCTCAGAGTTAGGGAGAGCGGCATTTTGAAGACCTCCCATCCTTCTTCATGCCATACCGAGTCCTGAAGGCTATCTTTGGGATGTAGCTCTCCTTAACTCTAAGCTGGTGATAGTTAGATTTGAGGTCTAGCTTTTAGAAGCACTTAGCACCCTAGAGTTGGTCAAACAAGTCATCAATCCTGTGGAAGGGATACTTATTTTTGATTGTGACCTTGTTCAACTATTGATAATCAATGCACAACCTAAGGAAAACATCCTTCTTTCAAACAAAGAGAACTGTAGCACCCCACGGGGATTTACTAGGCCTGATGAAACCCTTATCTAGGAGATCTTTTAACTTCTCTTTCAACTCTTTTAGCTCGGCTAGAGCCATTCTGTAAGGAGGAACGGATATAGGTTGCGTATAAGGGAGAAGGTCGATACCAAAGTCAATCCCCTGCTCATGAGGGACTCCTGGTAGATCATCTTGAAACACCTCCAGATACTCACGTACTAGAAACTGACTGAAGGGTTGGGGTCTCAAACATAGCATCTTCAATCAAAACTAGATGGTACACACAACCTTTAGAAATCATCTTCCTGGCCTTGAGATAGGAAACAAATCGACCTGTAGGCACAGTTGAACTACCTTTCCATTCTAGGACTGGCTCACCCAGAAATCATAATTCTACTGTACGGGTTCTACAATTTGTTGAGGCATAGCATTCATGTGACCAATTCATAATGAAGATAACATCAAAATCGGTCATATCTTACTCCACTAGGTCAGGTGAGGTGACTTTCTAAAAGGATTGTAACAGGGCAATTTCTTTATACTCGTCAAGCTATAACTGACTCACTGACTGGAGTAGAAATTGAGAAGGGTTCTGATGGGATTTCGGGACTAGCTCCAAAACTAATAGAAACATAAGGAGTCACAATATATATGGTAGCCCTAAGATCTAACACTGCATATAAATCAAAATAGAATAATTGTAACATACCAGTGACCACATTGGGTGAGACCGCCTGCTCCTGACGAGATGATACGACATAAAATTTGTTATGGCGCTAACCACCACCTGCACTAGGTAACCCACCTTGTTGAGATGGGCGAGCTACTGGAGTTGTTGTTCTAATGGTGGAGCACTAGCTCTATCCTTTCCCTATCTAGCCGATGGGAAATCTCTAAGCAAGTTTCCGGGCTTACCACACTTGAAACAACAATCTCTTCAAACTAAACACTCTCCTGGTTGTTTCCTACTTCACTCCAGGCATACTAACTACCTGGAGGGGGCTTCTGGAGGGGTGACAGGGGCACGACCTCTCTAGCCATGCTGCTTGGCTGATGGGCAGTCTCTAAGTTTATGACTGGGCTGGCCACACCAAAATCAAACACCTGAACCCACCAAGAACTTTCCTGGGTTGTTCTTCCTATATCTCTTGCATGCTAGATATGTAATCTCCCTTACCCTAGACTTGTTTCCCTGATTCGGAGCCAATGATCTTTGCAGAAGCTAAGGGTGATTTCCACCACCTGATCTTTGCTAGGAAAACTCAAAGTTCCCCATCTTGGCCCTCTTATTTCCTTTTCCTCTCCCCTTGAACTCCCTTTTCGCTTTCGAACCAAAAAATTTGGGCAGACTCTTTCTCATGAAGTCTCAAATCCTAGTAGCTCCCATCTATCCGGTGGAGTCTGCGGATGTGATTGCCTGCTGGTTAAGTTGAGTGGTCATGGCTCGTACAAACACTCTGAAGGCAGCCCCGAGCTCCGAATATGTAACCTACCCGAACAGGGGCCCCGCTGGAGTTGGTGGGGCTAGCTGACCTCCATTGGTTCTTTGGGGAGACATACTTCTGCAAATGCGTATAGTATGAGTTTGGAGAGTAGAAGAGTTAAACTTCATAGCACGAGGTAAAATCATGAAAGAAGGGAAATTTTCCTGAAAAACCTTGTAGTCTCTTCCCCATAAGTGTGGAGCGCTTCACCACCATGGAAAAGACTCTACTCAAAGAAGCTTTCAAACAACCTAGGACACCCTAAACCTTTTCTTTGATACCAAGTTTTTCATGACCAATCTAGGACCAGACCAAGACACGGGACCTAAAACCATGAATGGCTCCAAGCCGACCCATGGCATGAACATAGCAACTAAAGAGCATACATCAAAGCAGAAACTGATAACTTAAACATGAATAAGCAGAATTTTGAACAACATAATGTATAACAACAATCATAGATAGAGTAAACCCCCGATAAAGCTGAAGGTCTACATAATATTTGATAAGCCTCTAAACTGTCTAATGAGCTGATGGGACAACACCTCCAACTAGCTCGCTGAAGTCTGAGACTGAAATAGCATAATCAAACAACTAAACTAAATATCCTTGAAAGATCTCAGCAACAACGGGAACTAAGTTGGACTGCAAGGGAGCTGGACTAACGGTGAAACTAAGTCTGATCGCTCGGACCTGTATCATAAAACAATACAGCACAGAGTATGTGCTCAGTATTTTGAATGTACTGAGCGTGTCAGGTAAGTGAAACATGCTTAGTAGATGTTAACTAAAATCATGTATATAAATATAAATCATTATATCATGAAAGTAAGGACTGCATGTTGAAAACTGAATTTAAGACATACATTGTCAAAAGCTGAGTATCATAACTGAATATAGTGAACTAAGGTTAGAAATAGAAATCATATGACTTGTAAAAGCTGAAATCATAAGTAAAAGCTCATAAACTGATCATTGGGTCAAACACTCTATAAAACATAATTTCATAAGTTATGAATATGAATAACTGAAATAATAAGGAATAATAGGCGGCTCTCCATAACCGACGCCATCACTAAAGAATATACTTGATGCTCCAACTATCACAATCAAGTGGGCAGAGTCATCCAAAACCTTGACAGAGTTAAGGACGATACCATGATATCGATATCAAGTTGAGGCCCCTAAGGGAGCAGGGAAAATTCTCAACAAAGATCCCAATTTATATGAATACCGATGTTGGCATGTTTCTAACACTCAGAGTTTACTTGAACCCCTGGCTAACTCGATGCTAGAAACTACTCCAAAAAACATGCATAGTGCTCCCATCATTTTTCAGTGAAGCTGAAATCATAATTACATGCATAGTCTTAAATCTAAACATTGGGAGTCCTGCCTCCAAATATACCATAAGCTAAATTAGGAGTATTGACTCCAAACCATATGGTAAGCTAATCTTATTAACCCTGAGCTAAATCATGAAAACATACTTAACTTGTGTGGGCTTACCCAAATCTTAAAATCATGCATACTTTAAATAGACTTCTTATGTCAAAATTATTGATTCACATATGGGTAATTTATAAACATTCATTCATGCTAGATATCTCATCATACTTGAAATCATGAATCGTAAACTTGACATTTCATAAAACTTGCATAATAGGGCATTATTTCTAAAAACTTGAAATCATGAATTTATAATCAATTTGTGTATAAAATTTGCCCATAAATCTTAAAACATTCTTTGGAACATGAGGGGAATTAACTCATAGACATATCATAGAGAATTTCATAAAATTAGGTTAAAACCCTATAAAATCATATACTTGAATTAGAACTTGAATTCATAAACTTAAGGAGAAATTTGGGCATGATAGTGAAAGAAAACTCTCATTCATAGCCCTACATACCTGGGTGAACATATTCTCTAACTATCCTTGAAAGCCCAAGAGAATTGGAAAAGAATTGAGGGAGTTATAGATTGATCTTCAAAGAGAAACTCAAAGCTTTGCATGCATGGGAGCCTAATGACTTGAGATAGGCTAAACCCTCTTAAAACACTCCTTTCAGAGCTTAAAATGATGTAGTTTAGGACTTAGGAGCTTCGGATTTATGAAAATACCCTTAATGATTCCCTTGAAAAATAGACACTTCCGGTTAAAACAATCTATCCAATGAGTCATTGTAGGATACCACAGCTTGTTGGATCGTCCATCGTTCCCTATGGAAATTCTAGAACTCAGATGATCCCTCTCCAGCAATTGACAGGACGGATCATTACTCTCTCTAATGGGTAGTTGCACCTGCCCGTTGTATATGAATCACATATGATATTCTACTGAGGTTCTAACCAACAACTTATCAGGATAGGTCATCGTACGAAACAACAAACCATTATTCCATCCATTTCTTCTAGGGGAATTTATGTCATTCTTATGATTCTCTAGTCGACGACCAGACAGGATGAGTCATTATTTGGAACAATGGCTCGTCGAATCCTCTAGTCATCACTGACTCGGTTTTTGGGCATTTCTTGAACACCATTTAACGACCACTTAGGATGATGCATTAGATCTTCCAATGAATCATTGCTAGGCCCATTTCTTGCTAGATAATTCTAAGTGGGGACTTATCAGGAGCGACACAATGGGTTGTTGTTCCTCACAACGAATCATCCCTTGAGTTATCCTATGGATTTGATGAAAATTTCCCTGATTCCTCTTATTCAATCCTCGAGTCTGATTTTAGGGACTTCCTAGGTGTGACAGCCTTCAGGACTCGGTATGGTCACTATGAGTTTGTAGTTATGTCTTTTAGACTAACGAATGCTCCTGCAACTTTTACGAATTTGATGAATAGAGTCTTCAAGCGGTATTTAGAGTTGTTTGTGGTTTCATAGATGATATTCTCATATACTCTCGGAGCGAGGAGTAGCATGCCGATCATTTGAGGATTGTGTTGCAGACTCTCAAGGATCGCCAACTGTTTTCTAAATTCAGCAAGTGTGAGTTTTGGCTGAACTCAGTGGCATTTTTGGGCCATGTAGTGTCTAGAGAGGGTATTCAGGTGAACTCTCAAAAGATAAAGGTGGTGAAGAATTGGCCTAGACCAGTTAGGTCTAAAGATATTAGGAGCTTCTAGGGTCTAGCTAGCTACTACAGGAGGTTCGTTGAGGGACTGCCAACCATTGCGGCACCATTGACTAAGTTGACCCCAAAGAAGGTCATGTTTCAGTGGTAAGATGCTTGTGAGAAGAGTTTTTAAGAGTTAAGGAATTGAGTCACTTCAGCCCCAATTTTGACCCTACCGGAGGGCACGGATGGTTTTGTTGTGTATTGTGATGCCTCTAGTGTTGGTCTTAGTTGAATATTGATACAACATGGTAAGGTCATTGTGTATGCCTCTAGATAGCTTAAGACTCATGAGAATAATTACCCAATACATGACCTAGAGTTGGCAGCCGTGGTGTTTGCTTTGATGATTTGGAGACACTACTTTTATGGGGTACATGTGGATGTGTTCATGGACCACAAGACCCTTTCGTATGTGTTCACTCAAAAGGACTTGAATTTGCGGCAAAAAAGGTGGCTAGAGCATCTCAAGGACTATGACATGAGCATCCTTTATCATCCGAGCAAGGCCAATGTAGTGGCAGAAGCTCTTAGTAGGTTGTCCATGGAGAGTGTGTCTCATATGGAGGATGGGAGGAAGGAGTTGGTCAAGGAGGTCCATAGGCTTTCTCGTTTGGGGGTTCACCTTATAGATTCAACGGATGGTGGTGGCGTGATTATTCAGAATGGGTCAAAATCTTCTTTGGTGACGGAAGTCAAAGCTAGGCGAGATGAGGATCCTATCCTAGTGAAGCTGAAGGAAGCTGTTCGAAACTAGAAAGTGGAGGTTTCTCCCAAAGGGGAGATGGTGTACTCCAATATCAGGGCCGATTATGTGTGCCAGTTATAGATGACTTGAGAGAGGGGATGTTGAGTGAGTCTCATGGCTCTCAATACTTTATCCATCCAGGTTCCACCAAGATGTATTGTGATCTATGGGAAGTCTATTGGTGGAATGGCATGAAGAAGGACATAGCAGAGTTTGTGGTTAAGTGTCTGAACTACCAGCAAGTGAAGGTTGCGCATCAGAGACCTGGAGGTATACTTCAGGATATTAGCATTCCCACTTGGAAGTGGGAAGAGATCAATATGGACTTCATTATAGATTTTCTCTATACACATTGACAATATGATCCTATATGGGTGATAGTTGACAGGTTGACCAAATCACCTTATTTCTTACCAGTCAAAACCATCGAATCAGTCGAGGATTATGCTAGATTGTACATTCGGGAGTTGGTTTGGTTTAATGGAGTTCCGTTTACCATCATGTTAGATAGGGGTGCTCAGTTTACCTTCCAATTTTGGAGGTTTCTTCAAAAGGTCTTGGTACTCAGGTAAAGCTTAGTACAACTTTTCACCCGCAGAGAGATGGTCAGGCCGAGCGGACCATTCAGACTCTTGAGGATATGTTTCGAGCGTATGTGATCGATTTCAAGAGTAGTTGTGAGGATCACTTACCTCTCATTGAGTTTTCCTATAATAATAGTTATAACTCAGGCATTCAGATGGCTTTGTTTGAGGCTCTTTACGGGTAGAAGTGTAGATTACCTATTGGACATTTTGAGGTAGGTGACGCTTCATTGATAGGGCCAAATTCAGTTCATAAGGCCATGGATAAGGTTTATATTATTATAGAAAGGACAAAAATAGCTCAGAATCATCAAAAATCGTATGCGAATGTTAGGCTGAGAGCGCTTGAGTTTGAGGTTGATGATTGGGTGTTTCTGAAGGTGTCTCCTGTGAAAGAACTTAGGTTCAGTAAGAAAGGGAAGCTTAGTCCCCAATATATTGTCCCTTATAGGATTTTGAGGCGTGTTGTCAAGGTGGCATATGAGTTGGAGCTACCAGAAGAGTTAGCTTCGGTGCATCCAGTTTTCCATGTATCTCTGTTGAAGAAATGTATCAATGACCTAGCCTGTAACACCCCAAAAGTTCCCAAGATTAAAATTCAGGATTTGGAATGAGCTTAGTAGATAAATCTGCAACATTGCCTCAGTACGACTCAAGGTACGAGTTGTAGATCGATTGCACGGGTCCTAGGAAGACCCGTCGTTCAGATCAGATAAGTCATTTTCCCAACCACCAGTCCCTACCACGAGCCGTAGTACGTGGGTACAACCCGTGGCCAGAAGTCATGATGAGTATTTCGGGTTAACATGTGGATGATTGTACAGGTCATGGTATGACTCGTAGGTTGTAGCATTGAGTCGTGATGAGGTGTTCTGGTTAAGTCATAATTGGTGAGGGTGGATTATACAACGACTGTCAGTACGACTCGTAGAAGGTCACTACTAGTCGTGGTGAGTGAGTCGTTGCGAGGTTCAGAGGATTTGAGAAGTGGTGACTACGAGAGGTAACCACGAGTTGTTACTTCATGGTATGACTCGTGGTATGAGTCGTGGTCGGGGGCAGGGCAGTTTTTCAGGATTTTTCATTAATGGAATCTTCGTAATTCGTAAGCCCTAGATTCCTAAACTATGTCATTTTAGGTTCTACCTTGCACGATTTTAAGGGCCTTTCATGCCTAAACCCCCATTCTCTCAACTCTCCTTCTTCTTCCTCCTCTCTTCTCAAAAATTCTAGGGTTTCACCAAGGTGTTCTTCAGTCGTCAAGGAAAAGTTTCGAGTGGGATTTTCATCTACCAGGTATGCGGGACTTCAACAAGGATATCTTCCATCCTTGTACCCCAAAATGTTTTGAATAAGAATCCAATTTAATTTATTTAGAATATCATGATCTAGGGTTTGAATAATGGGTAATTTCTTCTTCATTCTTTTTCTTAAATGCAAATATTTACTGCAATTATGGAATTTATTTGGGATGTTAATTTGATGGGTTGTTTGGAATATGGATCATATGTTGGGAATGCATGAGGATAACATGTTGTTCATAAATTGGCTTGAGTAATGAATGTCACAACTATTGGGCTTGATGTTATTAGAAAGTATCCCCCATCTTGTTGATGAGAATGTTGTATGATGAAAAATCAGTAAACATCCCATGTCTCTAATTAGCTATTGCGATTTAGATTACCGCTAGTCAGTTAGGATTCTCATTAGAAAGAATGTTTCCCTAGTCAGTCGAGATTCTCATTAGCAAGATTGTTTCCCTAGTCAATCGGGATTCTCATTAGCAAGAATGTTTCCCTAGTCAGTCGGGATTCTCGTTAGCAAGAGCATTTCCCTAGTCTATTGGGAGTCACATCTCTAGCTACTAGCCATGCATGTTTCTCCTCCTTCAGTCGGGACTAACATCCCTAGCTAGTTAGTGAGTCGCTATATCAGAGCCTTCGCTCCGTTAGACAGTCGGGGACCCTCATGATATTATTCACGGCATTGCATCTTTGTATCATTATGATTACTACTTTTGTGCATCATTAAACTTATAATAATGCATGTCATTATAATATGATTATGTTTATATGAATATATGGATCTCATACCAGGTTGTTGTACCTCATTTCGGTTACGTTACTAATCCTGTGATTTATAGTACTCCCTGCTTGTATACTTATACTTATGAGCTATTTATTTACGTTCCTGCATACTTAGTACATTCTAAGTACTGACCGCAAGCCTCTTGTGTTATATCATTTTATGATATAGATTAAAGTCTCCAGATCCAGTCGCGTGACTAGATATGTTTCCCTCTCTTACAAGCGGTGAGTCCTCATCTTCCGAGGACGTGGCTTATATTCTTATATAATTATGTTTCATTTTTCAGACCTTTGGAGTTAGCTAGGGGCTTGTCCTAACAATTCATCAGTTAGTAGAAGGCTTTCAGACTTGTTTAGCAGATTTCCCCATTGTATTAAGTGTTGTTAAGATTTCTATATTATGGGTTATATTAGATTTTGTTATCAATTCCTCTTATCCATATAGTTAGTTGTCTTTTATGTTAAGTGTATGCTATGATTATGCCATGGGTCGACATGGAGCCTCTTGGGGTTCCTTGTTCCGTGTCTATGATCTTACTCCTGGGTCGAGACAAATTTAATATCAGAGCAAAGGTTTAGAGTGTCCTAGGGTGTCTGAAAGTCGCGTTACGTAGAGTCTTCTTCATGGGTGTGAAGCGTGCCACACTTATGAAGAAGAGTCTATGAGACGTTTTAGGAACGTTCCCCTTCTCTTCATGATTCTTATCGTGCGTAAGGTGTGAAGCTCTAAATAGTTCCTCCCCTGACTCGTGCTTTAAACGCTCGTAAATAATGCCTCCCCGTCGAGCGAATAGAAGAGGACGTGGTAACGACCGTCAACAGGTACCATCAGCCCAGGCAGACCCAATAGATGATCATGTTACACATGCTGAGTTTTAAGTAGCCATCCACATGTTGGCGCAGCCCCTGACAGCTCAAATTAATCAGTAGGCAGTGGCCCGTGCACCACAGCATGGAAATGAAGCGGCGGAAAGGATAAGATATTTTCTTCGGATAAACCCACCCGAGTTCTTGGGGTCAAAGGTGGATGAGGACCCATATGAGTTTCTGGAGGAGATACAGAAGATTACTCACATCATGGGGTTGACGGGGAAAGAGAGCGCGGACTTAGCCTCCTACCTATTAAAGGGAGTTTCTTGTATCTGGTATTTTCAGTGGAGAGACAGCCGGGGAATTGAAGCGGGTCCCATAGGTTGGGGATGAATTTATGACAGCGTTCTTGGATGGGTTTTTCCCTGGGGAGTTGAGGGTGGAAAAGATAGCAGAGTTCATTAACTTGAGGCAAAATGACATGACTATCCAGGAGTATGCGTTAGAGTTTACTCGGTTTTCTAAGTATGCGCCATAAATGGTAGCCGACCAGTGGGCCCGAGTTAGCAGGTTCATCAATGGAGTATCAGACTCCTTGGTCAAAGAATGCAGGACTTCCATGTTGCACCAGGACATAGACTTTCCACGCTTGGAGATATTTGCTCAACAAATGGAAGCAGAGAAGGTGAAAGAAAAAGAGAGAGGGACCAAGAGAGCCAGGACTGGAGACTTAGAGTCCTCCCATCAGAGGTTGGGTACCGGATATCACTCACACCACCATCAGAGATCAGCAGCCCCAGCACCTTCGACAGCCAGTACTCCGTATAAGCCCAGAATAAGGGAGATCACGTACCCATTGTGTATGAATTGTGGAAAGCATAACTTGGGAGTTTGCATGGATGGCACAGGTCTTTGTTTTTGGTGTGTCAAGGCGGGCCATATGCACCGAGATTACGTTAGACAGAGCCTTCGCTCCGTTAGACAGTCGGGGACTCTCATGATATCAGTCACGGCATTGCATCTTTGTATCATTATGATTACTACTTTTGTGCATCATTGAACTTATAATAATGCATGTACTCCTATTATGATTATGTTTATATCAATATGTGGATCTCATACCAGGTTGTTGTATCTCATTTCGGTTACGTTACTAATCCTGTGATTTATAGTACTCCCTGCTTGTACACTTATACTTATGAGTTATTTATTCACGTTCCTGCATACTCAGTACATTCAATGTACTGACCGCACGCCTCTTTTTCTATATCATTTTATGATATAAATGTAGGTCTCCATATACAGTCGTGTGACTAGATACGTTTCCCCCTCTTATAGCTGCTAGCGGTGAGTCCTCATCTTCCGAGAACGTGGCTTATATTCTTATTTAATTATGTTTCAATTTTCATACCTTTGGAGTTAGCTGGGGGCTTGTCCAAGCAACTCATCAGTTAGTAGATGGCTTTCAGACTTGCTTAGACAGATTTCCACGTTGTATTTAAGTGTTGTTAAGATTTCTATATTATGGGTTATATTAGATTTTGTTATCAGTTCCGCTTATCCATATTGTTAGTTGACTTTTATGTTAAGTGTATGCTATGATTATGCCATGGGTCGACTTGGAGCCTCTCGGGGTTCCTTGTTCCGTGTCTACTATCTGGGTCTACTCCCGGGTTGTGACACAGCCTTAGTTTTTCCGATTGAGAAAATAGGTGTGAAGGATAGCCTTACCTATGAGGAGGTTCCGGTTGAGATCCTTGATCATCAGGTTCAGAAGTTGAGAAACAAGGATGTAGCTTCAGTGAAAGTTTTCTGGAGAAATCAGCTTGTTGAGGGAGCTAGGTGGGAAGCTGAAGCAGATATGATGGCTAAATACCTACATCTTTTCCCTTCCAGTTTAGTTCTAGCATGAGGTATCAGTTTCCTCCTTAGTACTCTATTCAATTTCATCTCAATTTTATGTCTCTAAGTTTCTTTCGTGTCATAGCATGTATCTATGTTTCATGAATTAAATTTAGTTATGTGTATCAGTCCGGAGTCAGTCACTCTGTCAATTTTCAGCTTCAGTTGTTCAGTTTTAGTTCTTTCTCCATCCCTTTAGTATGTGTTCGGACCAAACTACACACAAGTGCACGTGGTCGTACAAGCAGTAAAGTGGCTTTATTTCAAGCCAAGTATCGATCCCACAGGGACTGAACTACGATAGTAAATAACCTAAGTGTTAGTGAACAATATCTCTAAGAATGTAGACAACCAAACAAATAATGTTTTATGAGTCAAGATTGCTAAGTAATAAGAATCTAAGTAAAGATTATAATTTGAAGTCTGAACAATAGCTATGAACAAGCTGAGGTTATGGCAAGCATGCAGGGATATAATTTCATAATTCAATTCAACTAATCTTCTCTTCGGTTGCTAGTCAGGAATTTATCGCCTATGGATTGGATCTTTCGACTCCCATCCAATTAAAGAATCATGAGACCTTATTCTACATTTNATATAAGAACCTCATGCTCTAGCCATACATAACCGATTCCATAAATGACTAATACGACTTTCAGATATATTTCTATTCTGAACGTAAATCTTTTCTCAATATTCCCAACTAAGAAAAGATCATATCCTACCAATTCACATCTATCAAATTGCTTTCCTTTTTAGAATCAAAATTGGATTTCTAAGATATACATCAACATTGGCCAAACATTAATGCAGTAAAAACAAGAATTGATAGAACAACTATTATAGAAAAGATGAAAACTGAAATGATCAACCATTACATTCCTCTACGATTATCCTTAACCTCAGCAAGAGATGAATTAGCCACTCATTTGTGGATTAAACATCTTCAAACAAGTAGAATTCATATAAGCAATTGAAATTAAAGAGAAAAAGGAAGAGAATTAGCCCTAGAATTTCGTCCTCTCAACTGCCTGCTAACCACGTTCTTGCTCTAAAAAGTCAGAATTGTTTAAAATAAAACCTAAGTGTGTTATTTATACTATTGGGAATTTTTCCCGGAATAAGAAGCAACGTGGCACAGAGTGTATCGCGGAGCACTGCCTCCGTGCCACGGTGCTATCGTGGACCCCCACTGGAACTCAGCTTCCAGGTAAATGCACCTCAGCATGGAATGGCCTGTATTGTGGAGCCTTGCCTCTGTTCCACGGTGCTATCGCGCACCTTCACTAGAACTTGACGTTCCAGGTAATCACACTCAATGTGACACGGAGTGCATCGCGGAGCACTGCCTCCGTGCCACGGAGGTAACGCGAACCTCCACTAGAATTTGACATAATTTATTCCTCCCAGACAGAATGCCTCCGCGATGGTAGCGTGACACGGCGCCATCGCGGAGCCCCTATTTTTGCCAACTTCCTTTGTCAACTTCCATTTCTTGCTTCCGAGTCAATCCCCGCACTTCGCCAACTTATAGATTAGCTTCCAAAAATTCCTTCTACCGGCAAAACAACACTAATCATGTTGGTTAGTATAAATTCACATTTACTTAAGAATCACATGATAATGTACACATAACAATAGATAAACAAGTCAAAATGAAGTATTTGAGTATCATTTGGGCATGAAATTCTGCCCAAGATCACTTACCCCACACTTAAAACCTTGTTCGTCCTCGAACAATACGCTCACATCTCATGCAATTGAAACCCATGCATAGCTAATTTGGCTCGACCATTCAAGCTACGACTATACATATTATTTAAGATAGAAAATCATCAAGAAAACATGCATGGTTTCATCAATAACATGAAGCACACCACATTAATACCTCCTAACCTCAAGAATCGATTCTCGATCTTGGAAAACTCGTGCAAATCAACTGATCAAGACATCCGAAAAGAAATTTTATCTCTCGTCAAGTATGTGCCCTTGCAACACAAGAGAATTACCCCATTTGCACTCATAAAATTTCCAAAGCACTACATGTAGGGGTATATGAAGACAATTTCGCTCGCTCTCCCAAAGAATTCA
>JACEIK010002348.1:120579-137366 GCA_018107945.1 Datura stramonium
TTCACCAACTTTTAGATTAGCTTCCAAAAATTCCTTCTACCTGCAAAACAACACTAATCATGTTGGTTAGTATAAATTCACATTTACCTAAGAATCACATTAGAATTTACACATAACAATAGATAAACAAGTCGAAATGAAGTATTTGAGTATCACTTGGGCATGAAATTCTGCCCAAGATCAGTATGCTTATTCTACATTCGAGGACAAATGCTCCTAAAAGGGCGATACTGTAACACCCCAAAAGTTTCTAAGATCAAACCCGAGGGTAGAAATAGAGAAAAGCAGGAAAAATTTCACTACATTCACAGAACGACTCAAGATGAGTCGTTGTTGAAAACAGCAGCTTGTCATGTGATTCATAGTAAGCCATCAGTAAAGATTTCCCAAAAACAATGAGCCTAGCTTTGACTCATTGGAGGATCCAATGGGTTGTCATTAGCGGTGATTGAATGGAGTTCAAAAAAGGCCCAGATCTGAGTCAGTGACAATGAAAGGGTGTAACGACCCATGGTGGCGAGTGACAACTCATGGTATCAACCTATTGGAAGGATTTTAGAAGCTACGATAAGGTGGTTGAGGTGACGATGAGGGGAATGACAAGTCGTTGTTTCAAGTAGCGATTCATCCTATATGGCTGTTGGTTGGAGAACAAGAAGAGTACCATAATTTCCTTTAATGACCCATTGGATTGGTCATTGTAGCTGGCAGTCAGGTTTTCATGTGATTTTTCTGGGGTAGTTTTATAATTTCCCAACCTCCTAACTCCTTAATGGAGTCATTTTTTAAGCCTTGAAATGAGTGTTTTAAGAGGATTTAGCCTATCCTAAGTCATTAGGCTCTCAGAGGATTTAGCCTTTCCTAAGTCATTAGGCTCTCACGGATACATTTAATTGAGATTTCCTTCCAAGATCAACTAAAATCTCCTCAATTTCTTCCCCAATTTTCTTGGGATTTCAAGGCTAGTTTGGAAATCAGTTTACCCAGGTATGTAGGGCTATGAATGGGGTATTTCTTCCACCATCATGCCTAAACTTCTTCTCAAGTTCATGAATTCAAGTTCTTAATCAAGTGTATTGATTCCTAGGGTTTTAATCCAACTTTGTGGAACTACCAATGCTATGTTTATGGGTCTAATCCCCTCATGTTCTAAAGTATGTTTTAATTCTAATAGTAAAATTTTATCCTCAATTTGATTATATATTCATTATTTCATGTTATTAGAAATTATGCCCTATTATGCAAGTTTTATGAAAATTCAAGCTTATAATCCATGATTTGATGTATGGTAAGATGTCTAGTATGCATGAATGTTTATGAACTCTCAACTTATGAATCCATGAATTTGACTTATGAAGTCTATTTCAAGTATTCATGATTTTATGATTTGGGCAAGCCCATGCAAGTTAAGTATGTTGTTATAATTTAGCCAAGGCTAATAAGATCATCTTATCATATGGTATAGACTCAAGACTCTCAATGGAGCTTATGATATGTTTTGGAGTCAAGACTCCCAATGTTCAGATTCAAGCTATGTATGAGATTATGCTTTCATCTTCGTTAAAAAATGGTGTGAGCACTATGTATGTGATTATGATTTCATCTTCATTGGTATCAGAGAAAATGTTTAAATGTGTCCTAGGGTGTCTGAAAGTCGCATTAAGTAGAGTCTTTTTCATGGGTGTGAAGCGTGTCACACTTATGGGAGAGAGGCTACAAGACGTTTTAGGAAATTTCTCTTCTTTCATGATCTATGTCATGCAATGAAGTACCTCTCTATTCCTATAACTTATGCTAGATGCATTTGTAGAAATATGCCTCCACGCCGAGTTAATGGTATAACTCGTGGTAGATGCAAATTTGCAAAAATATGCCTCCACGCTGAATTAATGGTAGAAGAAATGGCAATGGAAATGGCAATAGAGATGGGCATTAGCAAGCCCCACCAGCACCAGCGGACTTTTTGCCCAAGTAGGTCACTCATGTTGATTTTAGGGAGGCATTTTAGATGTTCGCATAGGCCAGGACCGCTCAAGTCAACCAGCAGGAAGTGGCCCACATTCTCCAGAATGGGAATGCAGTAGCGGCGAGAGTTCAAGAATTTCTCAGGATAAACCCACCTGAGTTTCTTGGGTCGAAGGTGGATGACGACCCGCACGAGTTCCTTGACGAGATGAAGAAGATCACCCAGATTATGAGGGTAACGACAAAGGAGAGTGCAGACTTAGCCTCCTATCAGCTAAAAGGGGTTGCTCACATATGGTTCTGTCAGTGGAAGGATAGTAGAGGAGTTGGAGCAGTTCCCATGGTTTAGGATTAGTTCGTGATTGCTTTCTTGGCCAAGTTCTTCCCTAGGGAGTTAAGGGAGGCAAAGGCGGTGGTGCTCGTCAACTTGAAGCAGAACAACAGTACTGTCCAGGACTATGCTTTGGAGTTTACCCGATTGTCCAAGTATACACCGAAGATGGTTGCTGATCCTAGGGCTCGTGTGAGTAGGTTTGTGAATGGAGTGGAAGATTCATTGGTCAAGGAGTGCAGGGCTTTCATGTTGATTAATGAAATAGATTTCTCCCGATTGGTCATATATACCCAGTAGATAGAGGCAGAGCAGATGAAGGAGAAGGAGAGAGAGGCCAAGAGGGCCAGGACAAGGAGCAATGGGCATTCCCAGTAGCGGTCCGGTCGCGGACAACATCCCCAATTTCACCAGAGGTCATTAGTCCCAGCATAGTCGTCTGCTAGTGTTCCAACAAGATCTAGACATGATCAGAGGGGTAGAGCATCAGGCTCTAGAGATCAGGGGAGTATGTCAAGAGAGCCCAACATTCCATCTTGCGAGAGATGTGGTAAGAGGCACACCGGAGAGTGCTTAGCAGGTTCAAGCACATGCTTAGGGTGTGGGAAGCCCGGACACATGCTCAAAGATTGCACTTTAGCTAGAAAGGGCTATGGTAGAGGTTGTTACCTGGCCACCAGTTCAGCAGCTCCACCAGCACGTTCAGCTCAGCAGGATGTGTCCACTAATGTAGGTGGCGGCTAGCACCATAATAGGTTCTATTCCCTTTCATCTCAACAGGAGCAGGAGTGCTCAACCGATGTGGTCACGGGTATGTTACGAATATTCCATCTTGATATGTATGCATTGTTAGATCAGGGCTACCTTTTCTTTTATGACTCCTTATGTTGCTGTTAGTTTCAGATCCAGTCCCGAAATCTTATCAGAACCCTTCTCAGTATCTACTCCAGTCGGTGAGTCAATTATAGCTCGATGGGTATACAAAAATTGCCCCGTCATAGTCCTTCAAAAAGTCACCTCAGCCGACCTAGTAGAGTTAGACATGACCGATGTTGATGTTATCTTCAGAATGGAATAGTTACATGCATTTTATGCCTCAGTCAATTGTAGAACCCGTACGATGGAGTTTCGATTCCTGAGTAAGCTAGTCCTAGAGTGAAAGGGTAGTTCAATTGTGCCTGTAGGTCACTTGTTTCCTACCTCCAGGCCAGGAAGCTAATCTCTAAGGGTAGTGTGTACCATCTAGTTCGCGTCAAGGATTCTGCGTCCGAGACCCCAACTCTTTAGTCAGTTTCAGTTGTATGAGAGTATCCAAAGGTTCTCCCTGATGATCTACCATGAATCCCTCCCGAGAAGAAGATTAACTTTTGTATTGACCTTCTCACTAATCACAACCCTGATGATATTCAAATCCACTCCTCGCGATGAGGAAGTGTAAGCAATCATCACAATATAAATATCCAACTTAGAGTTGGGGTTGAATCCAAAGGGAATAGTGATTGGATAATGCAAGAGTTGTCTCTCGACTTCAACTAAAATTGCATCCATGCATTTGAAAATAAAAATAAAATGTTGGGGGGAAAGCGAAATCACAATTTACAATCAACTATCAAGAGAATAAGGAAACCAATTTGAATGAACAATTATGAACAAGGACCAGGGGTATGTTATTTATAGGGATTCGATTGGATGGGTATTAACTAGAAAATCAAATAATTACTCATAAACATAAATAACTATGGATAAAGTGACACCCGATGTTTTTCAACCAACTAGGTGCTCTATTCCTTGAGTTTTCTCAAACCCTAAGGCCTCAATTAATTAATCCACTATAGCTTAGGCAAGTTTTGAGCTATCTCTAGCCTCAAATCTCAAATGGGTGTATGATTATGGGTTTTTGCTATCTCTAGCCCAACCCCACACACTCAAGACCCAATGTCTATCATTGCTTTCTCACCCATATTCAGTTTTCCTTTTTCAAGCAAATATGAAATAAGCAGACACCCACATTTGAAACTATGATTAATTCACTTATAATTTGGAAGATAACAATATATTTATACTAAATGAGTAATTACAAGATTAATATAGCCATACCCAATCGAATCTATCCCCAATCATGAACACACCCCTAGCAAAACATCTAGTTACTCATAGATGAATAATACAAAAACATATTGATAAACTAATTCATAAAATTCATCTTTAAAAGTAAATAGCAAGCTCAAAATTATCTTCACTAGTAGTTTGTACCTTTAGGAAGAAGAATAAGAAAAGCTATTCAATATTTTTCTCTCTAACTCTACAAATCTAGAATGGAATCTTTGGTATTTTCTAGAGAATTTAATGAAATAAGTCAAATCTTGTGCTGGATGATTTTTCCCTCCTGAAAATGGCCTCATTTGTGAGTCACCAGCATTTCACCGGTTCCCATCCACGTGACGCCGCTTTTTCACAGGTAGGGTTAGTGACTTTAGGGATCTGATCGGTGTTGGTACCAGTGGTTCGCAGGTGCTGACCTACGTTCTGCTGATGCACCTTCCACTTATCACTAGTATGCTCCTGTATTTTAGACTGCATTTCCCCGGTCCTATTTGGTGGAGCGCCTATCCCATCCATAGAGCTCCGATCCTATTCTATAATTCCATGCTTTTGTCAAATTCCTTGCCTTCTCTCTTTAAGTTGAATGCCTGCAAAAACAAAAGAGCAGATCCGCACAAATGACTTGAAAACCAAGAAAAAGCTCATGTTTAAAAGCCTAATGAGTTGGTAATTTACCAACTCATCAAACCCCCAAACTTGAACCATTACTTGTCCTCAAGGAAATTCTTTACAACTGAACTATAGGAGTAAGCATGTCAATCTACATGAGATTACGCATGAAGGAACAGTATGACCAAGACAACCCAAAGATCGCTCACCAACTCAAAGGAAAAGAGGAGACTCAACACTTTATGCAAATGCTTCAAGAGATGACCACAATCAATTGGCATTATTGACATTTGACTCATTCATTTGAAAAAAGGGGCATGGTTGATCACGAAAATCTTATATAGCATCTTAAGTCATTAAAAATTCATATTCAAAGTTTGCCTTCAAGCTCATTACATTCTTGTCTCAATCATATCTTTTGGCACGTGCAAGCATGTTCCCCAAGGTGAAGCTACTCACATCAAGAGAGAATCCCATTTAATTATCAATCAATTCACACTCAAGGGATTATAGAATGAAACAACTACGCATACCCTCACAAAGAAATTCTCATGCAAATAACTTGACCTATAGGCTTTTCCTTCATGTAACTCGCCACTAATGTAGAGTCGCTACACTTCAAATCAATTAGGACTTAGAGGTCATGCTGAAGGCTGGGGGTAAAGGTAAGATTACTCTTAAGTTCTAGTGACTAGAACCTCCCTAATGCCTTTTTTTAATCTTATTGCATATTCCATTTTCTTTTGAGATCAGCCTCACCCTATATCTCTTTGAACAACATTTTCACTTTTGAAACAAGAGCGCTCCTTATCTCTCCTTAGTGACCACTCTTCATTTTATTAAACAAAGAGGTACCACCTTTCTAAAATTTGGTTATTTTCACCCAAACAATTCATTCATTCTTTTCATAATGTGGTGCTACCTTACTTAGAGTTCACATCATTTTTCCCATTTTTCTTTTTGCAACCCCCAAACTCAGGCTTTTGCCTCATATTTTCCTTTTCTATTCCCACACTTTTGGAACTTCAAGAATCATTTTTGCATTTCTTCTTACAACTAGCACTAGGGATGATGGGTGCCAAAGGGGGAATAAAAGGGTAATAGGCTTGTAATGTGATTTTCAAGCAAAAGGCTTAAAGGCTCAACATTGGCTAGCAAGGATTCATGCTCAAGTAGGTCATATGGGTAATGTAGCAATCAAAAGAAAGCCTAAAATCATCTTTCAAGTGCAACTACATCTAGGATTTCTCCTTGAGTCACACTTGGGTCAAGTTCTACACAATCGTTCTTGCAAGAGAATTTAACTAAAACCTTTCCCACAAAGCATCACCCTCCAAGTGTTTCACATTATTTTCATCACCACATCAAGAGTCACAAAACAAGATAACATGTTAATCAAGAATCCAAACAAAGAATGTGCAACTTATGACAAAAGAGTACTTAGCTTTCAAGTTCAACTACCCCTTTCCTTCTCAAAATTCTTTTTTCTAATAGCTATACCATTTAAGAAATTTTTCTGGTGGTACCTGTCAGAAAACATTGCAATCATTGACTCAAAAAAGAACTTTAAACTTGGCATTTTCCTGTAAGAAAGTCTCCTCTCAATCCATCATTGGGAAATGCCACCCGGTTCGAAAATAAAAGAAAAGAAAAGAAAATTGCTCCTTGGGGAAGAACCAAAAACCCTTGGAGTTTATTTACTGGCTACTATAAACAAAAGGCGATAATTGAGACTTGGGTCATGAAACATTTGGAAATTGAACATAGACCCAATTAATGGCACTAATAATTTAACAAAAGATGTTCATTTATTTCCACAATCCAACAAGGTAAACATAAGCCACACAGAAAAGAACACACCTTCACCCCTAACTAACAGATTACATGGTCCTCAATGTACAAATGAAGAACAAGCAAGGGTAAGAAGACTCCCTGACGGATCTAGCGAGGGGAATAAGGGATCCATGAGTAGGTGATCGCATCAAGATATCATGAAGCTGTCTCGAATGTGGAGGGCATCAGCCGGTCAGGTGGAAGTGTGAGTGGCTTACCCGGTGAGGATACTTCCCAGTGGTCTGGAAAACTTCTATTCTCGTGATAGGAAGTCCCATCCATCCCACTGGACTACCAAGATGGATACATTTAAAAGATAGTGTGCATATTAGGGTGGGGTAGTCTGTTGTGGTATATTTGCTCATCCGATATCACTTCAGATGGGCTATCATAGCCCCCACACCAATCATCCGGTGGACTTTTGCTACTTGCTGGTTGAGTCTCCTCAGGGCCGATGTATTTAGATCAATACTTTTCAGTGACTTCATCTCCTTGCGACTGTCAATTTCTTTCTTTATGGCCGCCACTTCATTTTTCAACACATCAACTCTCACACATAGGCCTCCCAATTTGTCAATCACAGGTGTCATTTCTCTTTTGATGGCTTGTTGAATAATAGAGGGAATTACCTTTTCCGATTTCAACAATTGAACATCATGGGCTAGGGCCATATGTGCCATCTTCAGAATGCCCTTTGTTGGTGCTGAGGGAACCCTATTGGTTGGTGGTGAAACTGCTACATATTCATGACATCTTGAAGGTGAAGGAGTTGTTGGTTCCATGGCCAACTAGAGACGCTTTGAACTTGGGACATCCTTGTCTATCTTAGTAGCCAAAGAATTCACTCCCTCAACCCTCTCTATTTGGTCCAATGGCCTAAATTGGGGATAATTGGCATGAAGGCAAAGCAGACTTATGAGAACAGGGTAGGGCATAGAAGTTGCTTTTTGCCTGGCCTTCCTCTTGAATTGCTCAGCAATAATCTCCTCCACATTTATGTGCCTACAATCCATGATGCAAGCCACCAGGATTGCAGTCTCAATGGGAACATGAGTTGTATTTTTGGAGGGAATGATACGGGCACATACCAAATCAAGCCACATTCGTGCTTCAAGTTTGAGATCATGTCGGTAATCACGCCCTTTGTTATCACCTAATGTAGTTGACCCACAGTAATTATCTCGGTCACCCACTTAAATTGATCATCTTTTTCATGCAATTTTCTTTTGAAATCTTGACTTAGACGAACTCTGTTAGCCCAATAAATAGAGTTGATTTCATCTGAGGTGATGGAAACTCGTTGGCCTCGTATCAACATAGATGATAAACATGGAATCTTATCAACTCTACCTTTATTCTTCAAGATGTCATGTCGTTCCCTATAAGAGGCATAAAACTCCTCACCAAATTGGGAAAATAAGGATCCAAGGGCTTTGTGAAAGGCTTCCAAAAGCGAATTTGAAATTGATCATAAAGTCATCCTTGAAGGATTCAATCTCAAATAAAGATTTTGCAGCAATAGACTGTATCTCCTTACACTGTACATAATAATTCTTCATATTATTGAGCCCAAAGCAGAGTTGATCAATCCGCTTTTCCTCATCAGACTCTGCTCCTAGAGTTGTGGCATCAGTTATTGGTGTTTTCCCTTTGCCATGTTATCGAGAGGTGGACATGATGTTGCAAAGAAATGGTAGTGCCACATGATGCTCTTTTTTTAGGTTTTGAATAATATGAAAGTAAAAGACATAGAAAACTAATGAAAATTTTTAGAATTGGATGAGAACAAGTTGCAACATCAAAAACCAAGTGTCGGTGGTCATGTGTTACAATTGCAAAATGTCGGTATAAACCCGCGAGTCGTAGTTGAGCTGCCAGGCTGGGCAGATGACTTGGCACAAAAAACTCTATCGGTGCTTCACCGATCTCAACCTGCAAAGCACAGGTGAATCGCGGATCTGGGCAGTGGCCTAAAGCTCTGAACCCAGATCTGCGTCTCAGCCTAAATTTTTTTGGTAATGACCGGTGACTCGCCAGTGTAACACTGTATTAATATCAACAGCATTCAACCCAGTAAAACAAGAACCACTCAATGTCATGATTTAATCAACTTCTCCCCACATTATGATCAACCCTTTCAAACAACACAACAAAAGAAAAATGACAATTCGCCCTTAAGAACGACTTCACCCAATCTATCATTGGAAAAATCTTGAATTTGAAGCACTCAGGGTTACCAGACTTCACCTCTAACTAATATAGAAAACACACTATGAGAATCACACCACAATAGCAAAGCATACTATGGGAAATGGAAGATATGGATACGAAAACTTGAATCTAGAATGATTAATATTTAACTCTCATTTTCAAACAAAAAGAAATATAAGAGCATAAGGACACGTACTAATTGAGCAATAAGAACAACGAACAGCTAGATTTGAAATTGGCGTCTTGACCAAAAATGGTGCTTTCAACATGGGAAATGCTTTTGCTTAGTAAGAAGTGTGTGATGTGAGATGAAATGAAAGGAATATGAGTGGGGATTTTATAGGCTGAAGAGAGGGAGAGTGATTGGGTGATGAGAAGGTAGATTTAATGGAGGATTTAATGGTGAGATATTGGAAAGATAAAATTTTTTGGGAAAGTGAGTTGTTGGGAAAGTGGGTAGGTGAAAATGAAGGCGTTTGTGGGGATTTAAAATAAAGTTTGACTGGTTTTAAAATCCATGAGTCAGGTTGGTCAAGATTTTAAATTAAATACATACCTTTACCTGCATTGAACCTGCGGCCCCCGTGGGTACCGGCACTTCGCCGCTTCAAGCGCAGGTGGCCTCCACCTGTGCCCAGTTCATTATTTGCAAGTTGCAGTTGGCCGGAGGTTTGTGGGTTGTCACCTGCGTTCATCGGTGGGTCAAAGTTCATAATTCACTTCCCAGGTACACTGGTTGAAACTGGAAGCGAACCAGCGGTTCACTGATTGGCACCTGCATTTAGCTAGTGGGGCGCCGAGTCTCTCCTCTTTTCCCTCATATTTTGGACTCCACCTGCATATGGGTGGTGTTTCGCATTTGAGAACCTGCGTTTCGTGGGTCTTGCGCAACCATTGCCCTATTTTTCTTTCAACTCATTGTTCATCCACTCTACCTACAAAAGAAAAATCAACAAAACATCAAAGCATCAAACATCAAAACACTTGGGTTTTCTCCCAAGAAGTGCCTTATTTAACATCGTGGTGTGAAAAAGGTGTTTTTC
Source organism: Datura stramonium (assembly GCA_018107945.1). Classification (NCBI taxonomy): domain Eukaryota; kingdom Viridiplantae; phylum Streptophyta; class Magnoliopsida; order Solanales; family Solanaceae; genus Datura; species Datura stramonium. Next base: position 130,675 of record JACEIK010002348.1, read on the forward strand.
TATGGCTCATCAAGTTATGAAACTTCCACGATGTTGATTTCTGTTGACAATCCCAAATACTTTTTTACTTGTTGGACATTGACTTTGAATCTCAGCCCATCATCTCTTTCAAGCTCAACAACTCCATTCTCGAGGACTTGAGACACCTTAAAGGGACCCGACCACTTAGATTTAAGCTTCCCGAGGAAAAACCTTAGCCTAAAGTTGAAGAGTAGTACTCGCTCTCCCAGGTAAATTCCCTTTTCCAAATTTTTTGATCATGGTAGTACTTCATTTGGGATTTGTATATTGCAGTATTTTCATAGGCCCTCATCCATCTCATTGAGATTTTCCACTCTCCCCTGAACGGCCTTCCCCCAATCAAGGATTAAACTCTTCAAGGCCCACACGAACTTATGCTCCAACTCCACTTATAAATGGCAAGCTTTTTCAAAGACCAATTGATATAGGGACATTTCAATTGGTGTTTTATATGCGGTCCGGTAGGCCCATAGGGCGTCATCAAGTTTCATTGCCCAGTCTGTTCTATTGACATTGACTGTTTTAGTCAAGATATACTTGATTTCCTGATTGGACACTTCCACTTGGTCGCTGGTCTGAGGATAATAAGGGTAGAAACTTTTTGCTTCACGCCATACATTTCTAGCAAGGCACTAAACAATCGATTGCAAAAATGTGATCCTCTATCACCAATGATAGCTCTAGGGGTGCCAAACCATGAGAAGATATATTTCTTAACAAAGGCTTCCACGCTCCTCCCCTTATTTTTGGGAAATGCCAAGGCTTCCACCCATTTAGATACATATTTAACGGTTACCAGAATATAAGTGTTTCCATAAGAGCTCACAAAAGGACCCATAAAATCGATTCTCCATATATCAAACAATTCCACCTCTAGCATTGGTTGTCAAAGAAAGCTCATATCACCTAGAAATACTTCCTATTCGTTGACAATGATCATACTGCTTAACAAAGTCATAGGCATCTTGGTGAAGAGTGGGCCAATAAATCCACATTGTAGCACTTTTGCCGCTATCCTAACACTCCCATAATGGCCTTCGATAGGTGTTGAATGATAAGCCATGAGGATTGACACCATTTCCACCTCTGGGTCACATCTACGAATTATGCCCTCTGCATAAATATGGAAGAGGTACGAGTCATCCCAATAAAACTTCTAAACATCATGCATGAATCTCTTCTTTTTGTGAAAGGTCAATCCTTCGGGAGTGATGTTGCTCGTCAAGTAATTAGAAAAATTTGCAAACCACGGTGTTAAGTCATGCGGATGCAGCTAAAATATACTCATTAGGGAAGTCATCATTAATCTTCTCATTTACACGGACCTACCATCTATCTCTAGACGAGAAAGATGGTCAGCCACTTGATTCTCACATCCCTTCTAGTCCTTTACTTCAAAATTGAATTCTTGGAGAAAAAGAACCCATCTAATGATCCTGGGTTCTGCATCTTTTTATGTCATTAGTTATTTTAGTGCAGCATGGTCCGTGTGCACCACTACCTTGGTCCCTAGCAAGTATGCCCAAAATATTTCAAATGCAAACACTACTACGAGAAACTCTTGTTCTGTCACTGTGTAATTTACTTATGCATCATTCAGGGCTTTGCTGGTGTAGTGAATGGGGTGAAAGATATTTTCTTTCATATGCCTAAGTACTGCCCCTAATGCTACACCGCTAGCATCACACATCAATTCAAAAGGCTTCGACCAGTCTGGTGCGGTGATGATTGGGACGGATACAAGCTTCTCTTTCAATTCAATGAAGGCCCTCATACAAGCCTCGGCAAACTGGAATTTTGCATCTTTTTCCAACAATTGGAACAAGGGATGTGCTACCTTGGAAAAGCCTTTGATAAAACACTGGTAAAACCCCGCATGTACCAGAAAACTTCGAATGCCCTTCACTATCTTTGGCGGGGATAGGTAGGTAATGGAGTCAATTTTATCTTGGTCTACCTCCCTTTCTCAGAGGTATTGTGCCCTGACACAATAGATTCTTTTACCATAAAGTGAAATTTTTCCCAATTAAGCACCAAGTTCATTTCCTCACATCTTTTCAACACTTCCTGTAAGTGAACCAAATAGTCTTCAAATGAATTTCCCACAATGAAGAAGTAATCCATGAAGACTTCCATAGTCTCTTCTACCATGTCTGAAAATATTGACATCATACACCTCTGAAAAGTAGTTGGGGCATTGGAAAGCCCGAAGGGCATCCTTTTGAATGCAAAAGTTTCATAAGGACAAGTGAACGTGGTTTTTTCTTGATCTTCTTGGGCAATAGAAATCTGATTGTAGCCTAAATAACCATCCAAGAAACAGTAATACTCTTTCCTAGCCAATCGATCTAGCATTTGTTTAATGAATGGGACTGAAAAGTGATCCTTTTTGGTCCATGAATTCAACTTGCGTTAATCCATGCACACCCTCCATCCGGTGACTGGACGTGTTGCAATCAATTTATCTTTATCATTTGGCACCATTGTGATTCCCCCTTTCTTAGGCACACATTGGACTAGGCTTACCCAAATACTATCATCTATTGGATATACAACTTCCACATCTAACCATTTAATGATTTCTTTCTTAACCCTCTTGCATCGATGGGTTTAAATGCCTTTGATGCTCAACTGACAGCTTCAATCTTACTGAAGGTTGATCTTATGAGTGCAAAAGCATCGTGGTATTCCAATGATATTAGCTATAGACCACCCTATCGCTCGTATATGCTTCCTCAAGACCGCTAAAAGTTCTTCCACTTGCTGTTTATTTAGCTTAGCTGAGATGATTACCGGGAGTGTCTTATTTGCCCCCAGATATGCGTACTTCAGATGGGCAGGCAAAGGTTTGAGCTCTAAGGCCGGTGGTGAAATGATGGATGATTACGATGGTGGAGTTGTACGATTCTTGAGGTCAAGATCAAGTTTCTTTAGTTGAAAGGAATAGATTCCAACCCTTTTCTAACATGACACACCTATTCCAACCCTTCTCTGCTTAAGAGAATTCCTTCGAACGTTTCTTTCAAAATTTCTTCTTCCATTCCCCCTTCTATGTATTCATCATCTGCATTGTTGGGGGTGATGGGGAACCTTTTTCCTTCATTGCATTTTAGGTTATCATTTGTAATGCTAACAAGTTCATTCTGTCTTCTAGTTGTCGGATGGACACTTCATGGTCCTTCACCTTTTTAGTGAGGTCTAAGAGATCACTTAGCAACTCTTGAATCCCTGAATCAGTTGAAACAACTCACTCAAGCATAACCTTTAGCATTCTTTCGATGAAGGATGAGGAGGACTCTTCACTCTCCTGACTACTCATTTCAGCTATACAATCATAATTCCGACCTTGATTTTCATTATAAGGATACCAATAGCCCTAGTTGTCTTGTTGATACCTCATATGAAAACCCATCATAAAATTTGCTAACAACTCGATTGCTTCATTACTACCACTAACACGGCGTCTTTTCTCTCCTCCCTTCTCCATATTTCATCCATCAATCGGAGAGATTCAATGTAAGAAGACCCTTGGGGATTCTGAATTAGCCTTTAAAAAGGGCTCATCTTCACACCAACAATATCAATAATGTAAAAGTAACACACAAGATGCTAAATTAATTCAACTCAAAATCAACTAGGGGCAACCTAATCCTACTCCTCAGCAACAACGCCAAAATTAATGACATTCAAATCCACTCCTGATGAGGAGGAAGTGTAAACGATCATTGCAATATAAATACCCAACTAAGGGTCAGGGCCAAATCCACAAGCAATAACGATTGAATAACACAAGAGTTGTCTATTGACTTGAACTAAAAATGGATCCATGCATTTGAAGATGAAAATAAAAAGTTGGGGGGAAAAGCAAGATCACAATTTGAATTTAAAATCAACTACCAAGAGAACAAGGCAACCAAATTGAATGAACAATTATGATCAAGGGCTAGGTGTATGCTACTGATGGGGGTTCGATTGGATACAGATTAACTAGAAAATTAAATAATTACTTATAAGCATAACTAACTGTGGATAAAGTGACACCCGATGTTTTTTAACTAATTGGGTGATCTATTCCTTGAGTTTTCTCAAACTCAAAGGCATTAATTAATTAATCCACTATAGCTTAGTAAAATCTCTAATGGGTGTATGATTATGGGTTTTTTCTANTACCAGCTCCCTCAACTTTTTTCAAGTCCCCTTAAATCTTAATATAGTAGAAGTATAAATTTCATCTTTTTGATTTTGTTTTAATGGAAATTAATTAGGTAAAATCTCTAATGGGTGTATGATTATGGGTTTTTTCTATCTCTAGCCCAACCCCATACAATCAAGACCCAATTTCCAACTATTGCTTTCTCACCTATATTCCACTTCCCTTTTTCAAACAAAAATGGAATAAGTATACATAACCCACATTTGCAACTATGCGTAATTCACTTATAATTTGGGAGAAAACTACAAATTTATACTAAATGAGTAATTACAAGATTAATATAGTCATATCCAATCCAACCTATCCCTAATCATGCATACACCCCTAGAAAAATATCTAGTTACTCATAGATGAATATTAATAAAGCATATTGATAAAAAAATTCATAAAATTCATCCTTAAGAGTAAATAGCAAGCTCAAAATTGTCTTCAATGGTGGTTTGTACCTTGAGGAAGAAGAAGAAGAAAAGCTATTCAATATTTTTCTCTCTAACTCTACGAATCTAGAATAGAATTTTTGGTACTTTGTAGAGAATATACTGAAATAGGTAAAATAATGCTCCTCAAATCCTGTGCTGGATGATTTTGCCCTCCTAAAAATGACCTCACTTGCGAGTCACCAGCGTTCCGCTAGTGCCCATCCGCAGGATGCCGCTTTGTCGCAGGTGGGGTCAGTGACTTTGGAGATTTGACTAGCATTGGTACCGGTGGTTCACAGGTGCTGACCCGCGTTCCGATGGTGCACCTTCCACTTATCGCCAATATGCTCCTGCATTTTAGCCGATGTATCATCGGTCCCATCTGGTGGAGCTCCGATCCTCTTCTTTAATTTCATGATTTTGTCCAATTCCTCGCCTTCTGTCTTTAAGTTGAGTGCCTGCAAAAACAAAAGAAAAGGAGAATAAAATCCTCCCAAATGACTTGAAAACCATGCAAAAGCTCATGTTTAAAAGTCTAATGAGTTGGTAAATTACCAACTCATCAAACCCATATCCATTCTTCCTTACATAATGACTCCACCTGAGATAATGAAGTTGAAAAAACAGTTGAAGGATCTCCTAAATAAGGGTTTCATCAGACCTAGAAAATCCCCATGGGGTGCTCCAGTTGTCTTTGTTCGGAAGAAGGATCGTTCACTTAGAATGTGCATTGATTACCGCTAGTTGAACAAGGTCACAATCAAGAATAAGTATCCCCTCGCCAGGATTGATAACCTGTTTGACCAGCTTTAGGGTGCTAAGTGCTTCTCAAAAGATAGACCTCATGTCTAGTTATCATCAACTCAGAGTTAGAGAGAGTGACATTTAAAAGACAGCCTTCAGGAGTCGGTACGGTAATGCTCAAACTCACACTTCCTGGCAAAGTATGAAGCAGATGTTGTCAATAAAGAACCTAATAAAGAGGTTGGGGTCGAACCCACAGGGAATAGGGCAAGATCTAGACTAATGTAGGTAATTGAACTTGTTGGTGAGTTATCTCCAAATTAGGGGGTTTCAAAGAAAACAATATTAAAACCAGATTATAATTGTGATTGATATCAAGATTTTCAACTAACTAGGGTAAGTGTTCCCCATCGGTTCATAACTACTTCGGGTATACACACGTGATCAATTCCAATGCTTACTTGTAGAACTAATAACTAGGGTTGATCCAAATGACTGGTTCATCCCTATTGGATGACTATACTCAATCACCGAGTCAGGTCTCATGAGTAATTTCAAACTAACCATTATCAATATGTTCCAAATTTAACTATCCTATGACCACAGCTCAAGTTAATACAATGATCATAAAGACCAAGGATTTGTTGTAATTCTCTTTTCCTAATCTCTACTTCTCTAGGTTCAAGAAAGTAAAGAATTCGAGCAAATCTTAACGTTGTACACCATTAAGAAATATTTAAAGATGAGGAGAATACAATACAAGCTTTTAGCATTGGTTTTGAATCACTTTTGTGTAACCCTATTTCGTTAATCCACCATGGTTCCCATAACTCCTAGTTGTGGAGGTTTTAGCCTCTCATGTTTGTAAGATTATAATTTGCATACATAGAAAAACACATAATTAAACACTTACAATAATAATTGGAAGAAAACTTTATTTGAATATCAAAGAACAATCTCAAGAACAATGGACGAAATCAAGAGTTTGATCCCAAGAATTGCTCTCCAAAACTTGATAAAAATTTACAAATATTATTCTTCACACGCCTCTACTACTTCATTTCTATGTTCTCTCACTAAAATAAAATATAAAAGCTATTTATACAGACATTAGAAACCTTTTCCTAAGCTAACAAGGAATTTCTATATCTGGCGTTGACTGTATCACGACTGAACCTACGACCCTGTCACGCCTCGCCCTGGGGGGTATGACTGGCACCTGGTGCCCTAGTAGGACCTGGACTGCTAACTGGTGGGCCTAGACACATCTGGTGCCTGGCTAGCTCTATCTCAGG
>JACEIK010002348.1:147398-161143 GCA_018107945.1 Datura stramonium
GTACAAGTCATACGTATTTCTTGTACTTCCTTGGCTGCTGAAGATTTGTCTAAGTGTTGGCAAGCTAGTACGACTTATACCACAATCCTACAAGTCGTACAATGCATCCGTGGCTTGGCCCTGGAAACTCTGACATCTTCTGAAATTTTCCACGAGTGTTGTGGTACGCCCTCATACCTTTCCTCCTACAACTCGTACTACTTGTTGTATCTGATGTTCTGCCAAGTCTTGAAGAATTACTTGAATCTTACCACTTCTCATGCTACGGTTCATGTGTGAGTGCTACGATCCGTGAGTCTATCAGTACCAAGAGACTGCCTTTGTGCAAATTTCTCTGACCAATTCCACGACTCCAGTTACAGCTTATACTATCTTGGTATGGCTCGTACTGAGAGTCTTATGTTGCCTTCCTCTTATTCCAGCCTTCTAAATTTCACCATGACTCTCAGTACGACTCATACAATCAAGGTACGGCTCGTACTGAGACTTGAACTTGGCTGATTTTCTTCATTTTTAGGCTTCTTTCGCACTTTTTTTCTCCAACACTTATTTTCCCTGAAATCAACGTGCCTCATATCCATATAAACATACCTAAGTCCATGTTATTTTCTCAGTTTTAAGCATAGAAAGTGTTGTAAACTCACACCATATCAACACCATCAACTTAAGACTTTTGCATGTCCTCAGGCAAAGAAAATAAAAAAACTAAACACGATGCTTAGCTAGAAAATATACCTAGGATACCACAGCCAACAATCAACCAAACCTTGCATTACAAACTCAAACAGCTTTTGACCCTTTTTCCCGTGAACTAAATCATCACATGCACATCAAGAAACCACAAAACATGTTAAATAGGGATCAAGATATGTCATCTAGATATTAAGGCATAGTCAATTCATCACCAATCCATTTTACATAGACAACTGGTAGAATTAAACACAAACCATGTACCCTCACAGCAAATGAAGTCCCCACTCACAGATATTGTAAAATTTGAAACATGGGGCTGAACAAGTAAGACTCTCACTCTCACAAAGAAGTTCCAAATACTACATATCGGATACCATAGGCTTTTCCTTATTTTCTCTTCTTCGATTTGTCAGATGGTCAGGCTAGGATCACTATAGGACTTGCTTTGTCTTGTAATGTAGGCTTTCGGGCTGGGTATGGTAGATATGGAATCTTTTGAGTAACTAAACCCATTCTTGGCAATAAATACATGTGGTTCTATTTTTTTCTTTTCATTTTTTCACCCTTTTTACTTTTTTAAACTTCTCCTCCCTTTTCACCCCTTTTTTATACATTTGTATGAGTGTAGTGTGTGTTTTCAAACTTTTCTGCATCTTTCTCTCTTTGTATTTTCTTTTTATTTTGTCACACCACACCTCATTTTTCACCTTTTTCTTTTCTCTTCCTTTTTCACCTTCCCACTATTTATGTACCCCTACTCTAGCCACTCTCAACTTAGGCATTTTGCCTATGTTGAGGTTCACAATATCCAAGAAGAGACCAGGGCCAAAATAGGTCCATTATAAAAATGGGTATGGTTAATTAATTAATCAAAGAAAAATAGTTCATGTAAGGATCAAAATCGGGATTAAGGGAATCATATTATTTTGGTTGGGTCATTTAACCTAAAGATGGGCTAAACAAAAAGGGCCTATGATCCTTTCCTAACCAACCATTCTAAAACCTATGTAAAGATCAACCGGGCAAGTTCTAGATCCTCTACACAGTATTGAACTAGGTATCAAACCTCTCTCACTCATGGTACATTTCTTGCATTCACTCTACCTTTCCTATTTATGCATGGATAACAAAAACTATTCATGCTAATACACTAAATGACATAAAAACTCCACAGAAATCATGCTTTGCAATCACAAGTACATAGCTAATCATCAAAAAATTTTAAAACAGGGTCAATTTTTACAAATTCAAACTTTGTGCAATTTATTAGCTGAGTATTCCGAAGATACTTTCTAATTTAACAAAAATCACAAAAATAAGATTCTAACATGCCGGTTCTACTAGATAGCATGCCCGAGGGAAAATAAACACGGCAAGAAAAATCCTCAGACGAATCAAAAACCCAAAAATACAAGTACACTCCCTCCTCTTTTTTAAAAAGCATGATTCGTCCCCGAAGCATAGAATGTACAAACAAAAGGAAGGAAACATACCTGCGATGCACTAAGCGCTCCTTTCATCCTGCGGAGAAGGTACCTCCACTGCAATCGTGGCGCTGGCGGTGGCCAACACACTCATTGGTGTATCAATAGGGGGAGTGGCTACCCCCTCAGTAGTAACGGCCATCCCTAAGACCTATGGAATCATCGGGGCTGAATGTGACTAAACCAAAGGGTCCTTATCACCCACAAGCTCTGCCTGGATCATAGTGGAGCTACCCGCTCCTCTAGCTCTCTCAAGCAACTCCGACTGATGCATGTCGTGAGTATTCTTACTCTCCAATCTTTCCCTCTTGCGCTATCTCTTCTCTCTTTTCCTCTTCTTCTTTGGGGTCTCATCTCCAACATCCTCAGACACCCTCTTTTTCCCTTTCTCCTTGTCAACTCCTGTGGGCTCCCAATAAGCCGCTAGATCAATCTCCTCGTCAATACCAGCATCAAGGTTAGGAAGAGTGGGGTATGCTATGATTGTCGGTTGTCGTGATGACAACTCGGCCACTTGACTCCGAGAGCCCCCAACTCCTCGCGGAGGCTTCATGTGTCAGTATGCTCAGCCATATGTATGTTGAATCTGGTCTCAAAACCATCTAGTCTGGTGTGTAGGGACTGTAGAGCTGTCTCAATATCAGCCTTTACCTAAGTCTCGACATTCTCCATCATTGACTGAACCTTCTTCTCAGCTACGATCAGTCTCTTGGCCAGCTTTTGGAGAAATTCCTAAGGGCAGTAGCATGTACTGGGCTGAAGTCTGGCTCGGGAGGCTCATAGGTGGTGCGACGGAGGTTCTAGGAGCTGCATCTGAATAACCGACATTTGTAGCTGGTGTCTCGCCCCGCTCCTGTGATGTGGGGGAATTCACCTATGCGTCCCCAACTATCCGTGATTGTGGGACTGCGGTAGAAAGTCGTTCCCGACTTATCGAGTTCATCTCATCCTTGGCGACGGTGCCACTTTTTGATAACGCTCAAACTCACACTTCCTGACAAAGTATGAAGCAGACGTTGTCAATAAACAACCCAACTAAGAGGTTAGGGTCGAACCCACAGGGAATAGGGCAAGATATGTAGAAAATCTCCAACAAGCTGTCATCTGGAATTTTTTGGTTCAAGCACTTGGTCAACTTCTTCTTGAACCTCAAACACGTTTCATGAAGTGCCTTAGTCTTCAGTTGTCAAACATTATAAATTTCATCCTTAAGCTGCAGCATATTGGAGAGTGGAAAGAATCTCTCTAGAAAAGATCGCTTGAGCTCCCTCAAGTTGGTAATGGAGTCATTGGGCAACTCTGATAACCATAAAGTAGCCTCCCCAAACAAAGAAAAGGGGAAGAGTCTCAGCATTATAGCATCCTGGCTGACTCGGGGCAACCTGTACGCCTTGCATATTCCCATAAAGTTCATTAGGTGCAGTTGGCATCATTAGCTGCATGAACACTAAACACCCCTTTTATGTTTAATAATTGGATCATGGTGCTAGTGATATAAAAATTTTCCCCAGCAGGTAATGGTGGTGGTACAATAGCTCTGATTGACCCGAGTTCATCAATGTTCAGGTCATCCTCATCGAAGAATTGAGGGGCATATCTTTGACCTTTGTTGCCCCTTACAATGCAACCAACTTTAACAACCTCATCTCGAGCATCCTCTGCATCCTGAAGTGTAGGTTTCCAAGTTAGCTCGGCTTGCCTAGCTTCTTCAGCAATATGGGCATCTCTCTGCTCTTGGTTCTCCATTCTTTCGCAGTGTTCTTTCATGTTCGAGATCCAAACGAGTCAGGGGGTTTCCACTCTGATGAATACTTAGCATTCACCAAGTGACAACCTGTGGATATCCAAAAATAAAAAGAAAATGTAATTCGGGAAATAACAACTAAAAGTCAAATACAAGCAATTAATCTAATCTTAGCCGTATTTCCCAGCAACGACGCCACTTTTTAAACCCCCGCTCAAACTCACACATCCTGGCAAAGTATGAAGCAAACATTGTCAATAGAGAACCCAACAAAAACGTTGGGGTCGAACCCACAGGGAATAGGGCAAGATCTATACTAATGCCGGTAATTGAACTTGTTGATGAGTTATCTCCAAATTGGGGGTTTCAAAGAAAACAATATTAAAACAAGATTATAATTGTGATTTATATCAATATTTACAACTAACTAGGCTAAGTGTTCCTCATGGGTTCATAACTACTTCGGGTTTACACATGTGATCAATTTTAAGGCTTACTTGTAGAACTGATAACTAGGGTTCATCCAAACGACTGGTTTGTCCCTATTTGATTAATATACTCAATCATCGGGTCAGGTCATATGAGCGATTTCAAACTAACCATTATCAATATGTTCCAAATTTAACTATCTTGTGACCACAGCTCAAGTTAATACAATGATCATAAAGACCAAGGCTTTGTTGTAATTCTCTTTTCCTAGTTTCTACTTCTCTAGGTTCAAGCAAGTAAAGAATTCAAGCAAGTCCTAACGTTGTACACCTTTAAGAAATGATTAAATATGAAGAGAATACAATACAAGCATTTAGCATTGGTTTTGAATTACTTTTTTATAACCCTATTTCGTTAATCCATCATGGTTCCCATAACCCCTAGTTGTGGAGGTTTTAGCATCTCATGCTTGTAAGATTATAATTTGCATTCACAAACATACACATAATTAAATACTTACAACAATAATTGGAAGAATACCTTATTTGAATATCAAAGAACAATCTCGAGAACAATGGATGAAATTAAGAGTTTGATCCTAAGAATTGCTCTCCAAAACTTGATAAAAATTCACAAATAATATTTTTCACACGCCTCTACTACTTTGTTTCTATGGTCTCTGACTAAAATAAAACATAAAAGCTATTTATACAGACATTAAAAACCTTTTCCTAAGCTAACAGGGAATTTTTCATATCTAGCGCCGACTATATCACGACTTAACCTACGACCCGTAGTATGATTGTACGGGTCATACCTACTTCTCGTACTTCCTTGGCTGCTGTAGATTAGTCTAAGTGTCGGCAAGCTGGTACGACTCATATCATAGTCCTACAAGTCGTACAATGCATTTGTGGCTTGGATCTAAGAACTCTGACATTTTTTCTGAAATTTTTCACGAGTGTTGTGGTACACCTCATATCTTCCTCCTACGGCTTGTACTTATTGTTGTGTTCAAAGTTCTGCCAAGTATTGAAGAATTACTTGAATCTTACCATAGCTCATGGTACGGTTCGTATGTGAGTGCTATGATCTGTGAGTCCATCCATACCAAGAGACCGTCTTTGTGTAAATTTCTCTGAACAATTCCACGACTTCAGTTACAGCTCGTACTGAGAGTCATATGTTGCCTTCCTCTTATTTCAACCTTCTGACTTTCACCAAGATTCTCAGTATGATATGTACAATCAAGGTACGGTTCGTACTGAGAGTTGTACTTAGTAGATTTTCTGTATTTTTAGGATTCTTTTGCACATTTTTGCTCCAACACTTATTTTCCCTGAAATCAAAGTTAAAGTGACTCATATCCATATAAACATACCTATGTCCATGTTATTTTCTCAGGTTTAAGCATTGAAAGTGTTGTAAACTCACAGCACATCATATAGTCACAATGAGTTCTAATTATGTCTTTTGGACTAACGAATGCTCCTGCAGCTTTTATAGATTTGTTGAATAGGGTGTTCAAGCAGTATCTGGATATATTCATGGTTGTAGTCATAGATGATATTCTCATATACTCTCAGAGCGAGGAGGAGCCTGCCGATCATTTGAGGATTATGTTGCAGTCTCTCAAGGCTCGGCAGTTGTTTGCTAAATTCAGCAAGTGTGAGTTTTGGATGAACTCTGTGGTATGTTTGGGCCATGTAGTGTCTAGCGAGGGTGTGTAGGTGGACTCTATAAAGATAGAGACGATGAAGAATTGGCCTAGACTAGTTAGTCCTACGGATATTAGGAGCTTCTTGGGTTTAGCTGATTATTACAGGAGGTTCATTGAGGGAATTTCATTCATTGCGGCACCATTAAATAAGTTGACCCAGAAGAAGGTCAAGTTTCAGTAGTCGGATGCTTGTGAGAAGAGTTTTCAAGAGTTAAAGAATCGACTCACTTCAACCCTAGTTTTGACCCCACCGAAGGGCACGGATGGTTTTTTTGTTTATTGTGATGCCTCTAGGGTTGGTCTCGGTTGTGTATTGATACAACATGGAGAGGTCATTATGTATGCCTCTAGATAGATTAAGACTCATGAGAAGAATTACCCGACGCATGACCTAGAGTTGGTAGCCGTGGTCTTTGCTTTGATGATTTGGAGGCACTACTTGTATGGGGTGAATGTGGATGTGTTCATGGACCACAAGAGCGTTCAGTATGTGTTCACTCAGAAGGACCTGAATTTGGGGCAAAGAAGGTGGCTAGAGCTTTCAAGTACTATGACATGAGTGTCATTTATCATCCGGACAAGGTCAAAGTAGTGGCAAATGCTCTTAGTAGGTTGTCCATGGAGAATGTGTCTCATGTGGAGGATGGGAGGAAGGAGTTGGTAAAGGAGGTCCATAGGCTTGCTCGTTTGAGGGTTTTCCTTACAGATTCGACGGATGGTGGCATAATTTTGTAAAATAGGTCGGAATCTCCATTGGTGATGGAAGTGAAATCTAGGCAAGATGAGGATCCTATCATAGTGAAACTGAAGGAAGCTATTCAGAACCAGAAGGTGGAGGTTTTCTCCCAAGGGGAAGATGGTGTAATCCAATATCAGGGCTGATTATGTGTGCAATCTGTAGATGACTTGAGAGAGCGTATGTTGAGTGAGGCTCATGGATCTTGATACTCTATAATTCCAAGTTCCACCAATATGTACCGTAGCCTATGGTAAGTCTATTCGTGGAATGGCATGAAGAAGGACATAGCAGAGTTTGTGGCTAAGTGTCCGAATAGCCAGTAGGTGAAGGTTGAGCATAAGGGACTTGGAGATATGCTTCAGGATATTAGCATTCTCACTTGGAAGTGGTAAGAGATCAATATGGACTTCATTACAGGTATTACCCATACATGCCGATAGTATGGCTCTATATGGGTGATATGGATAGGTTGACCAAATCAGCTCATTTCTTACTAGTCAAAACTACTGACTCAGCTGAGGATTATGCTAGATTGTACATTCGGGAGTTAGTTTAGTTGCTTGTATTTCCTTTAACCATCGTCTCGGATAGGGGTACTCAGTTTACCTCCCAATTTTGGAGGTCATTTCAGAAGGGTCTTGGTACTCAAGTAAAGCTTACAACAGCTTTTCACCTGCAGACAAATGTTAGGTCGAGCAGACCATTCAGACTCTTGAGGATATGTTGAGAGAGTGTATTATTGATTTCAAGGGTACTTAGGAGGATCACTTCCCTCTCATTGAGTTTGCCTACAATAGCATTTATTACTCCAGCATTCAGATGGCTTCGTTTGAGGCTCTTTATGGGCGGAGGTGTACATCACCTATTGGATGGTTTGAGGTAGATGAGGCTTCATTGATAGGGCCATATTTAGTTCATGAGGCCATGGAGAAGATTTATCTTATTAGAGAAAGGCTGAAACTAGCTCAGAGTCATCAGAAATTGTATGCGCATGTTAGGCGGAAAGAGCTTGAGTTTGAGGTTGATGATTAGTTGTTTCTGAAGGTCTCTAATGAAGGGATATATGAGGTTCGGTAAGAAAGGGAAGCTTAGTCCCCTATATGTTGGCATTTACAGGATTCGGAGGCGAGTTGGTAAGGTGGCATATGAGTTGGAGCTACAAGCGGAGTTAGCTTCGGTGAATCCAATTTTCCATGTATCTTTGTTGAAGAAATTTATCAGTGACCCAGCCTTAGTTGTTCTGGTGGAGAACATAGGTGTGAAGGATAGCCTTACCTATGAGGAGGTTCCAGTTGAGATCCTTGATCATCAGGTTCGAAAGTTGAGAAACAAGGATGTAGCTTCAATGAAAGTTTTATGGAGCAATCAACTTATTGAGGGAGCTAGGTGGGAAGCCGAAGCAGATATAATGGCTAAATACCCGTATTTGTTCCCTTCCAGCTCATTCCAGCATGAGGTATCAGTTTCCTTCTTAGTTCTCTATTCAATTTCATGTCAAGTTCATGTCTCTAAGTTTTTTTCATGTCATAGCATGTATGTATGTTTTATGAATTCAGTTTAGTTATATGTACCAATCCAGAGTTAGTCTCTCCGTTAGTTTTCAACTTCAGTTGTTTAGTTTTGGGATTGCAGTATACTTATTATACATTCAAGGATGAATGTTCCCAAGGGGGAGATAATATAACACCCCAAAAGTTTTTAAGATCAGACCCGAGGTTTGAAATGGAGAAAAGTAGGAAAATTTCACCAAAGTCACAGAACGACTCAAGGAACAAGTTATTGTTGGAAACAACAGCTTATCGTGTGATTCATTGTAAGCCATCAATCAAGATTTCCCCTAAAGAACGAGCCTAGAAACAACTCGTTGGAGGATCCAACGGGTCATCATAAGTTTTTTCTTAATGAAGTTCAGAAAAGGCCCAGATCTGAGTCAGTGACAATGAAAGGGTGCAATGACCTATGGTGTCGAGTGACGACTCATGGTATTGGTCTGTTGGAAGGATTTCAGAAGCTATGATAGGGTGGTTTAGGTGATGACGAGGGGAATGATAAGTCATTGTTTCAAGTAATGACTCGTCCTGTATGGTCATTGGTTGGAGAACCAGAAGAGTACCATAATTTCACCTAGAAGCAACGGATAGAGTGATGAGTCATTATTTCATATAAAGACTCATCCTTATTGGTTGTTGGTCAGAACTTCAGTGGAGTTCTGAAAGTGCTTCAGATTCCGTGGATTGTTCAACAACCCGTCATATCCTACAACGACCCATTGGATTGGTCGTTGTAGCTGGCAATCAGGTTTCTCATGCGATTTTCTAGGGGTAGTTTTATAATTTTCCAAGATCCTAACTCATTAATGACGTCGTTTTAATCCCTAAAATGAGTGTTTTAAGAGGGTTTAGCCTATCCAAATTCATTATGCTCCCATGCATGCATTAAATTGAGATTCCCTTCCAATATCAACTAGAGTTCTCCTCAACTTTCTTCCCCAATTCTCTTGGGCTTTCAAGGCTAGTTTGGAAATCAGTTTACCTAGGTATGTAGGGCCATGAATGGGGGATTTCTTCCACCTTCATTCCCAAACTACTTCTCAAGTTCATGAATTCAAGTTCTTAATCAAGTGTATTGATTCCTAGGGTTTTAATCCAATTTGACTAAACTACCTATTCTATGTTTATGGGTCTAATCCCCTCATGTTCTAAAGTATGTTTTAATTCTAATGGGAAGATTTTATCCTCAATTCGATTATATATTCATGATTTCATGTTATTAGAAATTATTCCCAATTATGCAAGTTTTATGAAAATTCAAGCTTATGATCCATGATTTCAAGTATGATGAGATATCTAGTATGCATTAATGTTTATGAACTCTCAACTTATGAATCCATGAATTTGACTTATGAAGTCTATTTCAAGTATTCATAATTTTATGATTTGGGCAAGCCCATTCAAGTTAAGTATGTTGTTATGATTTAGCCAACGCTAATAAGATCAGCTTATCATATTATTTAGAGTCAAGACTCCAAATGTAGCTTATGATATGTTTTGGAGTCAAGACTCCTAATGTTCAAATTCAAGCTATGTATGAGATTGTGCTTTCAGCTTTATTGAAAAACGATGTGAGCACTATGCATGTGATTATGATTTCAGCTTCGTTGAAAAACGATGTAAGCACTATGCATATTTTTGGTAGTAGTGTCTATCACCAAGTATGCTTGGGATTCTAAGGTTTCCCAATCTCAAAACTACGCGCCAATGTAGATATATGTATACATGTTTGGGATCTCTCAGGAGAGTTTTCCCCTGCCCTAAGGGGCTCAGCTTGATATCGATATCATGGTTTAGCGTCCTTAGCCCTGGAAAGGCTTTGGACAGCTCTACCCACTTGAATATGATAGTTGGGCATCACGTAAGCTCTATCGTGATGGTGTCGGTTATGACGCGTCTCCCATTGTTCCCAATGATTTCAGCTACTCATGTTCATGACTTATAATATTATGCTTTATAGCCAACTTGACCGGATGATCAGTTTATGATCTTTTACTTATGATTTCAGCTATGACAAGTCATATGATTTCTATTTCTAAGTCTTAGGTTTATAACGCTCAAATACATTCCTCGTTTAGAGAAGTGTAAGCAATCTTTGTATCAAAACAAACAATCTGACGGGTGTCGGAGTCGAATCCCACAAGGAATAGAGAATGATTTACACAAGAGTTATTTAGTGAATTGAATTTAGTTGTATCCACACAATGAAGACGTATAAGCAAATTTTGGGGGAAGTGAATGCAATAATATTATGAATTCTAACATCAGCTATTCAAGAAAGCAAGACAACCAAAATCGAGAAATAATAATGAGCAAAGGCCAAAGGTGTGGTGTAGATGGGATGTCAATCAAATTGAGATTTACTAGACAATCAAGTTATTACTAATATATGTAAATAACCTTGAAAAAGATGGAGCCCGATGTTTTTCAACCACTTGGGAACCTTATCCTCAAGTCCTTTCGAACTTCAAGGTGCAATTCAACTATTTCAATATGGTTTGGGTTAGGAGCTGAGCTATTTTTAGCCATCAGCCTCTAAAGGAATTATGACCATGGGTTTTGGCTATTTCTAGCGCAATCCCACATAATCAAATCCCAATATACTATTAAGCTCTCCCTCATTACTTAATTCTTCTTTTTCAAGCCAAAATTAAGTAAGGAAACAATACCCATATTTGCAACTATGAGTAATCAACTATAATTTGAGGAGAATTCAATAGATTTACACTAATTGAGTAATACCAAGATAAATCTAGCAATACCCAATTAAATCAAACACCCATCATAATACACCTCTAGCTATAGATTTAGCTACTCATAATTGAGAAACACAATATTTATCAATAAACTCAACAATTTCATCATTAAGAGTAAGCATAATCAAGCTCAAAATATCTCTAGAATGGTGGTTATACCTTGCTAAAGAAGATGAAGATGAAAAAGTAATATTCAAATATTTCTTCTCTTCTCCAATGGAGTTCTCTCTCCCTCTCAAAAGTAATGGAAATAATCAATAATATGTTCATAGTACTTTTTCTAGAATATGTACAGAAGTAGGTCATAACATACTCCTCTTTTTCAAGGATGGACATTTTTGCCGTTTTTCAGGTGTCTTTCACTTGCGATGGAACCGGCGGTTCGCCATTGTCTATCCACCGACCACCAGCTGATCTTAGTTGTTGTCCAGTGAATTCTGAAGCATTTCAGCTATGGCATCGGTGGTTCGCCGGCTGATCTCATATGTTGTCCAGTGAAGTCCAGAACATTTCGATGATGGTACTGGCGGTTCGCCGATTTTTGTTCGCGAGTCATCGAGGTCAGTTGTTCATCATTTTAGTGGTTGACCAGTGTTTTGCCGATGTCCTCCAGTGGAGCGCCAGTTTTCACCTGAATCTCATCCTTTTTACTCAATTTCATGCTCCTTCTCATCAAGTTAAGTACTTGAAATATCCAATGGAAAAAGGGCATAAAATCCAACTAAAAGAATTAAAAATTAAGATAAAGCTCATTCTTAAAAGCCTAATGAGTTGGTAAATTTCCAATTCATCAAACCCCAAAACTTGAACCATTGTTTGTCCTCAAGTAATGCAATTCTTATCAGTTGAGCAAATTGAATAGCATGTCACTCCACAAGAGTCTATGCATCAATTACCACTTAATTTATAACAACCCAAAAATGCTCACCAACTCACAGAAAAAGAGAAGCAATTCCCCTAAAACATGGAAAAGTTTCAAGAGGCAACCACAATTCATAGATAGGCATGATTCACAACTGCTTTCATTTTGCAAAAACAAGAGCATAGTTTATCCAATCAAATACATATAGCATCTCAAATCATAATCACTTCACATTCAAAGTTTGTCGTGGAGCTCACATTGCTTATGCCTCAATCACACCTTTACCTCAAAGCAAGTATGTCCTCAAAAGGGAGTGATTCCTCTCACTACAAGAGAGAATTCCCTTTCTTTACCATAAACCAATGCACCTAAGGGATTATATAAGAAGATGACCACACTCACTCTCACAAAACAAATCTCCATGCACACAACTTGACCCATAGGCTTGCCCTTCGTATAATTCGCCATTAATGTAGAGCAACTACACTCAAAGTCAATTAGGACTTGCAGGTCATAATTAAGGCTAGGGTAATGGTATGACAAATATTTAGCTCTACTGACTAGAACCTCCCTAATGCCTTTATGTGAACACTTTTATCCTCCCCATCCAACTCTTTAGATCACTTCACCTTATTCCTCCTTTTTCATCCATCTTCATCTTTTATTTCTCAAGGTCCTTCCTTATAGCTCTTTTGGCTCTCACATTAAGCCTTGTCTAAGCAAGAGATAACACTATTTCACTATTCTTTTTCTCTTTCGCCAACTCAAGGCTTCTCAACCCATCATTTCATTCCTTTTGATCACAATTTGGTTCTACCTCACATTTAAGATCATCATATTTCTCCCTTTCTTGTAAACCCCCAAACTTAAGCTTTTTGCCTCTTTCTCATTGATTTCCTTATCTCTCCCTATGTCTTGGGCTTCAAGCCCCCATTATTTCATTCATTCATCACTAGCAATTAGGGAGGATGAGTGCCAAAGAAGAGGGTTACAAAAAGGGACATTGGCTTATAATGTGGTTTCCAAGAATAAACAGTCCAAAGGCTCAACATTGGCTAGCAAGGGAAGACATTTTCGTCATTTTGGGTGAACTGAATAGTAAAAAGAAAGCCTAAAATCATGTTCTAAGTGCAACTACATCTAGGATTTCGCCTTGAGTCACACTAAGGTCATGTTCTAGACAAGAAAAGATGCATGAGATTCATTCAAAAATCCTTACCACACAGGGCATCACACACAAAGAGTTCACACAAGTCATTATTATCACAAGATTTTGAGTCAAGACATAAGAGCATGCAAATCCACAAGCCAAACAGGGAATATGCAATGTATGACAAAAGAGTGCTACATTTCCCATTTCAAATGCCCATTTTTTTATTTCAACTTCATTTTTCATGCCACATAAGAATTTTTGGTGGTTCCTTTCAAAAATAGTTCCATAAAAGACTCAAAGAAAGACATGGTATTTTTCCATAAGAGAGTCGTGATGCGCCCCGCAAGTGTACGGGTCGTACAAGTAATATAGTGGCCCTTTTTAAGAGCCGGAGGTTGAATCCACAGGAACTGGACCGGTTCAGCAAATTATCAAGTTCAAGTGTGATATTAAATGCTGCAAGTGTTGATTATAGAAGTTTTCGATAGAGTTAATTAAGTCTAGGGGCGGTCAATGAAATACTCTGAATTAATTCAAGGAGCAACATAGAGTTAAAGTCGGATAATCATGCGATACTATGATTTGCAATGGTTTAAGTATGAAACTATCAATTGT
>JACEIK010002348.1:179420-216342 GCA_018107945.1 Datura stramonium
CTGTCTGGTTCATACATGGCTTAACAAGAATAACTACTATTAATAACCAAATGACATAAAAATATCCACAGAAATCATGCATGTTGTCACAAATACATAGCAAAAATTTTGAACAGGGTCAATTTTTCAAAAAAAAAAACAAAACTAGTGCATTTCTATCGGCTGAGTATTTCTAAGTTACTTTCTAATCAAACAAAGATCACAACCGAGAAAAATCCTAACACATGTCGGTTCTACTAGATAGCATGCCTGAGGGAAAAGAAGCACGACAAGAAAATTCCTCAGACGACCAAAATTCCCAAAAAAACAAGTACACCCCCTCCCTTTGAAAAAGTGAGCTTCGTCCCCGAAGCATAAACTATAAGCATGTAGGGAAGAGAACATACCTGTGGCTACTCAAACTTTGCCTTTCATGGGTTGCCTCCCATACAATGCCTGATTTAACGTCGCGGCACAACGTGACTTTTGTAACCTCTCAGGAATCATCAAGGTATACTTCCTCCACTCTTTTCAATTCGTCTTCATCTCCCAAATACACTTTTATTCTTTGCCCATTTACGTTGAATCTTTTTCCCTTTGTTCTCAAGTTCCACTGCACCATATGGAGACACTTGCACTACTCTGTAAGGTCCCATCCATCTATATTTCAATTTCCCAGGATGCAGCCGGAGTCTTGAGTTAAACAATAATACCAAGTCGTCTGGGCTAAACTCCCTTCTTGTAATCTTTTTGTCATGATAGATCTTCATTCTTTCTTTAAAAATGGTTGCACTCTCATAAGCCTTAAGTCGGAATTCATCCAACTCATTGAGCTGATTCAATCTTACCTTGGCAGCTTCATTCCAATTCATATTTAGCTTTTCAGTGCCCATAACGCCTTGTGCTCTAATTCAACTAGTAAGTGTCATGCTTTACCATAAACTAGCTGGTAAGGTGATGAACCAATGGGAGTCTTATATGCTGTTTGGTAAGCCCACAGTGCATCATCAAGCTTCCTTGCCCAATATGTCCAGCTCGTGTTTACTATCTTGGCTAGAATGGTCTTGATTTCTCTGTTAGAAAATTCTACCTGCACACTCGACTGAGGGTGGTAAGGTGTGGCTACCTTGTGCTTGACACCGTATTTCTCCAATAAAATTTTGAAGAGGCGATTGCAGAAGTGCGATCCACCATCACTGATTATAGCTCTGGGAGTGCCATACCTGGAAAAGATATGTTTTCGAAGGAATGTTGTAACACTCTTGCCTTTATTGTTCGGCAATGAAACAGCCTCCACCCATTTGGAGACATAATCCACAGCCACCAGAATGTACTTCATCCCATATGAGCTAATGAATGGGCCCATGAAGTCAATGCCCCATACATCAAATAGTTCTACCTCCAAAATTGGGGTTAGTGGCAACTCATGTTTACGAGTAATATTGCCTTGCCTTTGGCACTAATCACACAACTTGGCAAGGTCATATGCATCTTGATGAATATTTGGCTAATAATACCCACATTGCAAAATTTTATGTGTTGTTCTAGTGCCACTGTGTTGACCCCCTACAGGAGATGAATGACATGCCTCCATAATGCTCAGCATCTCCACTTCTAGAACACACTTACGAATGATCCCATCTGCGCAAATGCAGAATAAATATGTCTCATCCCAGTAATACCGTCGGACATCAAGTAAGAACTTCTTATTCTGGGGAGGAGTCGGGTCTTCTGGCATTATATCGCTAACCAAGTAGTTAGCTATATCAACAAACCAAGGGATCGTCCTGTGATGTCTCTAATACCTGCTCGTCTGGGAATGCATCATTGATCTCAACGTCCATCTTCTCCTTTGCTTCAGCCTCAAGTCTGAATAAATGATCTGCCACCTAGTTTTTGTTCCCTTCCGATCCTTTAATTTAAATTCAAATTTATGGAGCAAGAGTACCCACCGAATCAATCTGGGTTTGGCATCCTTTTTAGACATCAGGTACCTCAATGAAGCGTGGTCTGTGTGAATGATCACCTTAATTTTGAGAAAATATGCTCAAAATTTCTCAAATGCAAAGACCACTGCTAGTAGTTCCTGCTCAGTGACTGTATAATTTTTCTGGGTTGTATTGAGTTTCTTGCTAGTGTAATAGATTGGATGAAAGATCTTTGCTCTCTTTTGGCCTAGAACAGCACCAAAAGCAACACCACTAGCGTCACACATTACCTCAAAGGGAAGAAACCAATCTGGAGCTATGATGATAGGAGAAGTAGTGAGATTTTCTTTTAGGCACTCAAAAGCATTTAGACATTCCTCATCGAATATGAACTTTACCTCTTTCTCCAGTAGTTTTCACAATGGCTGTGCTATTTTGGAAAAATCCTTGATAAAGCATCGGTAGAATCTTGCATGCCCTAAAAAGCTTCTGACCCCTTTTATGAAAATAGGGGGGTGGAAATCCTGATATAACTTTAATTTTTGCCTTGTCCACCTGAATCCCCTTTCCCGAGATTTTATGGCCCAACACTATTTCCTCCTTAACCATGAAATGACATTTTCCCTGTTTAGGACTAGATTGGTTTCCTCACATCTTTTTAGCACTTTTCCCAGATGCTCAAGGTAGGACTCGAATGACTCACCTACAGCTGAGAAATCATCCGTAAATACTTCGATGGTGTCTTCCACCATGTTTGAAAATATGAACATCATACAACGCTGGAAGGTGGTTGGTGCATTACATAGTCCGAAGGGCATTCTCTTGAAGCAAAGGTCCTATATACACAGGTAAAGGTTGTCTTCTCCTGATGTTCTGGAGCAATAGTGATCTGATTATACCCTGAATATCCATCAAGGAAGTAATACCATCCTCTACCTGCCAGTCTATCAAGCATCTGATCCAGGAATGTCATTGGAAAATGATCCTTCTGGGTGCAGTGGTTGAGTTTCCTGTAGTCCATGCATACACGCCATTCTATGACTGGTCGTGTCAGTATCAGCTCATTCTTTGCATTGGGCACCACTATGATCCTTCCCTTCTTTGGTACGCACTGAACAGGACTTACCCATTGACCGTCCGCTATGGGATATATTACCCCAGTGTCCAGCCACTTGATAATCTCCTTTTTTACCACTTCTTGCATGGGCGGGTTCAGGCGGCGCTGATGCTCTGTACTTGTCTTACAATCTGGTTCCAACTGGATCTTATGGGTGCATATGCCTGGTGGAATTCCGATGATATCAGCTATGGTCCAGCCAATTTCCTTCTTATATCTTTTCAATATGTTGACTGTAGCTTCCACCTGCTCATTTGATAGGTTTGCTACAACTATAACCGGAAAAGTATTGTTTTCTCCAAGGAATGCATACTTGAGATGTAGAGGTAGTGCTTTCAGCTCAACGATCGGTTGTACCTCCATGGATGGCTTGGCCGGTGGTGTTGAAAGGTTCTCTAGATCAAGGTCTAACTTCTTTGGGCTGAAGCTATATGACCCTATCCCATTTAAAGCATTAACCGTCTCTGTGTATTCTGGGCTCCCATTGTCTCCATAATTCATTATCGCAGCTTCCAATGTATCATTAGTCACAATTCCTTCCACTAAGGTTGCAGATGATCATGTTCCGTCTTGAGTGTTTGAGTTGAGGATTTATCCCTCGATGAAAACCTGAGGAATTCACAAAAGAATAACAACGAAAAACAAAGGAAAAAACGTAAAAAGTAGAGTAACTACCAACAAGTCAAATACAAGCTAATAACCTAGACTTAGTCGTATTACCTGGCAACTGCGCCACTTTTTGATAACACTCAAACCACACTTCTAACTAAAGTAAGAAGTGGACGTTGTCAATAATAACCCAACTTAGAGGTTGAGGTTGATCCCACAGGGAATATGGAATATCTAGATTACAACCAGTAAGTGAACTTGTATAGTAGTTACTTCAAAATTGGGGGGATTGTAATAATAATCAATAGTAAAAACAAAGCAGTTGTAAAGCTTATGGTTGTGAATCAATAACTAAAGGATAACTAGGGTTTGTGTTCCCCATGGATTCATAACAGCTTTAGGTATACACTCGTGATCTTCACCAATACTTATAGAACTGATCACTTAGGTTCATTCAAACGATTGACCAATCCCTATTGAATGACTATACTCAATTACTCGACCAAGTCTCATGAGCGTTTCTAAACTAACCGTTATCACTAAGTTCCAAATATAACTATCCTGTGACCACAACTCAAGTTAATACAATGATCATCAAGATTAAGGCTCCATTGTAATTCTCTTTTCCTAATCTCTACATCTTCGAACAAAGCAAGTAAAGAATTTTGGCACTTCCAAACTTTGTACACTGCTAAGAATCATTAAAGAATGAAGAGAATATAATATAAGAAATTAGTATTGGTTTTAGACTTACTTTGTGCAACCCTAGCTTGTTAATCCATCATGGTTCCCACAACCCTAGCTATGGAGGTTTTAACCTCTCATAGTTGTAAGGTTGTGAAGTGTGTTCATGATTAAAGACATAAAAATAATACTTACAAATATGATTGAGAAAAACGTTTCCTTTAAGTAATCTGCAAAATCTTGAAGAACAAATAGCAAGAACAATATGAATTCAAGAAAAGGTTGATCACAAGGTTGAACCAACTCAATTCTTTCTTTCAAAGATGTAAAATTGTCTACTACAATGTTTTCCNGGGCGATTTTCCATATCTGGTGCCGACCTCATCAAGGATCATCCTACCACTCGTAGGAGCATCCTATGGTCCGTGGCAGTATCTCGTGGTTTGGATTGTTGGCTAATTTTTGGCTAAGTTTTGGTCCAAGGTACGATTCACACCTCCTTCCTACGACTCGTACCAGGCTTCTGTGGCTTGATTTTGAATCTTTGCAATTTGTCTGAAGTTCACCACGAACGGTATGGTATGACTCGTACCAAGCTCTCACGGGTTGTGGTATCCTCTCGTACTGAGAATCAGCCTCTTGTGCAATTTTTCTGGAGTTTATCACGACTGCCTTACCACGACTTGTACAAGTTTGATACGATCCGTGGCAAGACTCGTAGGTTCATACTTCCAGCTTCAGCCTTTTGCTTCTTATCATGGCATCAGTATGACTCGTAGGTCCATCGTACGGATCGTACTGTGGAGTGCATTTTTGCCCTTTTTTTGCACACTTTTAGCTTCCTTTTGCAAATTTATGCTCCAACACCCATTTATCCTAAAATCAAAGGAAAAGTGCATCATATCCACATAAATACACCTAAGTCCATGCTATTTTGTTAGTTTTGAGCGTCAATAGTGTTGTAAATCCATAGCACATCATGCGCACAATCCAGCGCGAGGACCTGTCGAGGTACACAATCCAGTGAGCATCCGCGTTTGCTCCGTGGCACGGAAGTAAATTGGGGCGATGTGTAGCGTTCCATGGAGCAGTTTCATGCACGTCCAAAATTTGTATTTTCCCAATTAGTATAAATAGGATACTTAGCCCCTAAAATCATTTGTCATGAAATATTTTTGGGAAACCGTAAAGGAGCGAAGGGAGAACGGAAGAACTCTACCTAGGGTTCCTTATTTTTAATTCTCTTTTAATTATTCTTGTAATTACTCTACTTTAAACATGTTTTTGAGTATTTGTACAAACATGAGTAGCTAAAACCCTTCCTCTAGGGTTGAGGCTACGTAATATGATTGTAAATGCATGAATTCTTCGTGGTTTAAGTTTTAGTTGTTGCTTTGTCTTACATTCTTTATTATTGTTGTTTTTATGCTTGATCACCATGAAAACAAATATGTTAAGCTTAGGTAAAATTTCGAAAGAGTAACCCTAGGCTAGAACATGAGAATGTAGGGAGCAAGTTCTTACTTTTACGGTAGGATTAGCGGTTAGGATAGAAATTATACCTAATTTTTCTTGCTTGGTTATTAAAATGGGATGAGCTAGACACCGTCTTAGAATTATGAAATCACCACTCGTAAAAGTAGTTGTGAAGCTAAGTTTGGTTAAATGATTAGAGGTACAAAAGTCCATAATCAAGGGTGAAAACTCCGTGAACCACATTGATGTAATTAATTTTCTCATGAATTAGGATGTCACATCCCCGCTCAACGATGTAGGTGTGAGACTATTTTGTCGTGTTTAGAGGCTCAAAAGACCATGGACATAGCATTTTAATTATGTGAGACAACAACTGAAGTTTTCATACTCGAACCATTGAGAATTGTAGCATTGTATGATTATTCTGCCTTAACTCTAGTTGTTTCTTATATTGTTTCTCAAGTATTTTGTAATCACCCCTAGACTTAATTAGAATTTATCAAAATTTTCTACAATAAACACTTGTGAAGATTAATTTAACACTTAAACTTGAATATTCGCTGAAATAAGTCTAGTCCCTGTGGGTTCGACATCCGGCTCTAAAAAAGGGCCACTGTATTACTTGTACGACCGCGTACGCTTGCGTGTGCACTAGGAACGAACACTCTTAGGCTCATTTTCATCCTTAGTCCATCCCAAAGTTCGCTTTCATCTTTGTTGGTGAGTTCTCATGTTTCGAGGGCCATTTGATTAAGCATGTAAGATGTTCTTCGTTTCAATATTTGGCCGGGTTAGTTGAGGGTGTTGTACTATCAACCCATCTTACATGTTAGAGGCTTTTAGATAGTATGTAGTACTTAGCTTATGTATATGTCTAGTACTTCTGAATGTTATGACATGTTATGTTACAATTATGTTTCGGCTATGTCTTATGCTCATTCTTCCGCTTAAGTGAATAACGTTAGATGTATGCTTATGCCATGGGTCTACTTGGGGCCTCTCGGGGTTCCTTGTCCCGTGTTACAATCTGGGTCTACATTCAGGTCGTGACAAATTTGGTACCAGAGCAATAGGTTTTGAAGTGTCCTAGGGTGTCTAAAAGCCGCGTTAAGTATAGTTTTTTTCATGGGTGTGAAGCGCACCACACTTATGACGAAGAGGCTATGAGACATTTAGGAAATGTTCCCTTCTTTCATGATCTATTTCGTGCGATGAAAAGTCTTTCTATCCTTCTAATTCATGTTATTCGCGACTGCAAAATCATGGCTCCTAGAAGAATGAACGGAAGGAGAAATGGAAACGGTAAAGGCCACGAGGATGACAATGCTCATGGGCATCAGTAATCCCCACCTGTTTAGGAGCCCCAGGCACCAAAGCCAGTTGCCCACGCTGAGTTTCGAGTGGCTATTCAGATGTTGGCGCAGGCCTTGACCGCTCAGGTCAACCAGCAAGATGTTCTGTATATCCCACAGAATGGCAATATGGTAGTGGCTCGGATTAGATATTTCTTGAGGATGAACCCTCTAGAGTTCCTTGGGTCCAAGGAGGATGAAGATTCGCATGGTTTCATCGATGAGATTCTAAAGATCACCCAGTTCATGGGGTAACCAAAGGAAATTGTGTTGATTTGGCCTCTTACCAGCTAAAAGGGTGGCGCATATATGGTTCAAACAGTGGAGAGATGCTAGGGCAGTGGGTGTAGGCCCTATAGGTTGGGGAGTTCCATGCAACATTCTCGGATCGATTCTTCCCTTGGGAGATGAAGGAGAAAAAGGCGGTCGAGTTCGTTAACTTGAAGCAGGGTGACATGTCGGTTCAGGAGTTCACTCGACTATCCAAATATGCACCAGAGTTGGTGGCAGACCAGAGGACTCGAGTGAGCCGATTTGTGCATGGAGTGGAGGACTACCTGGATAAGGATTGTAGGATTTCCTTGTTACATCGGGATATAGATTTTCCCCGTATTGTGTTGCATGCTCATCAGATGGAGTCGGTGCATCGGAGGTAGTGAGAGGCCAAGAGGGCCAGGACCGACAGTTATGGGACTTCTCAGGCCAGATCAGGGGGTCAACAATATCAGCACAGGTCTATTGCTCTAGCACCATCATCGGCCAGTAAAGCCATCTAGATTTCAAGGGGATCGGAGGAGAGGGGCTCTAGATTCTAGAGGCCAGGGTAGCATGCAGATAGAGCGCACTTTCCCATCTTGAACGAAGTGCGGCAAGAATCACTTATGGAGGTGCTTAGTTGACTTGGATGCTTGTTTCGGGTGTGGCAAACCTGAACACAGACTCAGGGATTGCCCTTCAGCCAGATCAGGGAGCGGTGGAGCCCGCATGCTAGCCGCTAGTTCAGCCGCTCCAGCAACACATCCCCCTCATCATGGTTCCTCGACTAGTTCAACCGGCGATCAGTGCCAAAATAGGTTCTATGCTTTAGCACCCCGCCAGGAGTAGGAGGTATCCCCGGATGTGATCACTGGTATGTTGTGAATTTTCCATATCGATGTTTATTCTTTGTTAGATCTGGGGGCTACTCTGTCTTTTGTAACCCCTTATAGTGATAGTATCTTTGGAGTTAGTCCCGAGACTCTGTTAGAATCATTTTCAGTTTCTACTCCTGTTGGTGATTCAATTGTAGTTAGGCGGGTGTATAGAGGATGCCCAATCACTATATTGGATAAAGTCACCTCCGCAAACCTTGTAGAATTAACCATGACTGACTTTGATATTATTCTTGGCATGGATTGGTCGTATGTGTGTTATGCTTCTATTAATTGTAGAACTTGTGCAGTGGAGTTCCATTTTTTAGGTGAGTCGGTCTTTGAGTGGAAGGGTAGTTCGGTCGTGCCTGTAGGTCGTTTTATTTCCTATCTTAAGTCCATAAAGATGATTTCTAAGGGTTGCATGTATCATCTAGTTAGGGTTAAGGATGTTGAGTCCGATACCCCGACTATCCAGTCAGTTCCGGTGGTGCGTGAGTATCTAGAGGTCTTTCACGATGATTTGTCAGGTATTCCTCTCGAGCGTGAGATTGATTTTGGTATTGACCTTCTACCTAACACACAACCTATATCTATCCCTCCTTACAGGATGGATCCAACCGAGCTAAAAGAGTTGAAGGATCAGTTGAAGGACTTGTTAGATAAGGGCTTCATTAGACCGAGCAAGTCTCCATGGGGTGCACCAGTGTTATTTGTCTAGAAGAAGGATGGTTCGCTTCAGATGTGCATTGACTATCAAAAATTGAACAAGGTCACCGTTAAGAACATGTATCCTTTACCCATGATCAATGATTTGTTTGACTAGCTTCAGGGTGCCAAGTGTTTCTCAAAGATAGATCTCAGGTCCGGGTATCATCAGCTTAGAGTTCGGGAGAGTGATATCTTGATGACAGCCTTCAGGACGCGATATAGCCATTATGAGTTTGTAGTTATGTCTTTTGGACTAATGAATGCTCTTAAAGCTTTCATGGACTTGATGAACAGGGTGTTCAAGAAATATCTAGACATGTTCATGATCGTGTTCATTGATGACATCCTTATATACTCTCAAAGCGAGGAGGAGCATGCCGCTCATTTGAGAGTAGTACTTCAGACTCTCAAGGATCGCCAATTGTATGCTAAGTTCAGCAAGTGTGAGTTTTGGTTGGACTCCGTCGCATTTTTGGGCCATGTGGTATCGAGTGAGGGCATAAAGGTAGATTCTCATAAATCGAGGTAGTGAAGAATTGGCCCAGACTGGTGAATCCTTCGGATATTCGGAGTTTCTTGGGTTTAGCTAGCTACTATCAAAGGTTTTTTTAGGGTTTCTCATCTATATCATCACCTTTGACCAAATTGACTTAGGAGAAGGTAAAGTTCCAATGGTCGGAGTCTTGTGAGAAGAGCTTCCAAGAGTTGAAGACTCGAGTCACTACCGCACCGGTGTTGACCCTACCCGAGGGTACGGATGGTTTCGTGGTGTATTGTGATGCTTCAAGAATAAGACTCGGGTGTGTATTGATGCAGCGTGGAAAAGTGATAGCGTACGCCTCAAGACAGTTGAAAGTCCATGAGAAGAATTACCCGACCCAGAATCTTGAATTGGCTGCGATGGTGTTTTCATTGAAGATATGGCGACATTACTTGTATGGGGTCCATGTGGATGTGTTTACGGACCACAAGAGCTTACAATATGTGTTCACGCAAAAAGATCTCAATCTTCGTCAAAGGAGGTGGTTGGAGCTACTCAAAGACTATGATATAAGTGTCCTTTACCATCCGGGTAAGGCTAATGTGGTAGCGGATGCACTTAGTAGGCTCTCTATGGAGAATATGTCCCATGTGGATAAAGGAAAGAAAGAGCTGGTGAAAGATGTGCATCGTCTCGCAAGGTTAGGAATTAGGTTGGTTGACTCTACCAATGGCGATGTTGTTGTTCAAAGAGGATCCAAATCGTCCTTGGTGACTGATGTGAAGGCTAGACAAGACGAGGACCCGATTTCGGTAAAGTTGAAGGAAACTATTTGAAGTCAAAAGGTGGAGGCCTTCTCCCAATGGGGAGATGGTGTGCTTCGGTACTAGGGTTGCCTATGTGTTCCAAATGTTGATGATTTGAGGAGTTGGATATTGCATGAGGCCCATGGATCCAGGTACTCTATTCATCCAGGTGCCACCAAGATGTATCATGATTTGCGGGAAATATATTGGTGGAACGGCATAAAGAAGGATATTGCATAATTCATAGCCAAGTGCCCGAACTGTCAGCAAGTAAAGGTCGAGCATCAAAGACCAGGAGGCGTACTTCAGGATATTAACATTCCAACTAGGAAGTGGGAAGAGATTAACATGGATTTCATAACAGGATTACCTCGTACTCGCCGACGGTATGATTCTATATGGGTAGTGGTAGACAGGCTGACTAAAGCTGCTCACTTCCTATCAGTTAAAACCATGGACTCGGCAGAGGATTATGCCAAACTATATATCTGGGAGTTGGTCCGATTTCATGGGGTTCCCTTGTCCATCATTTTAGACCGAGGTACTCAATTCACCTCTCAGTTTATGCAGTCATTCCAAAAAGAGCTTGGTACCTAGGTTAAACTCAGCACGGCATTTCATCCACAAATGGATGGTCAAGCGGAGCGGACAATTCAAACTCTCGAAGACATGTTGAGAGCTTGTGTTATGGACTTTAAAGGTAGTTGGGATGATCATTTACCCCTGGTAGAGTTTGCTTACAATAACAAATATCACTCTAGTATCCAAATGGCACCATTCGAGGTTCTCTATGGGCGGAGATGTAGATCGCCCATAGGATGGTTTGAGGTCGGTGAGGCAGCTACGATAGGGCCAGATTCGGTTCACGAGGCTATGGTGAAGGTTCAGTTGATAAGGGACAGGTTATAAACCGCTCAGAGTCGCCAAAAGTCCTACGCCAATGTTAGGAGAAGAGAACTTGAGTTTGAGGTGGATGACTGGGTGTTCTTGAAGGTATCTCCCATGAAGGGAGTAATGCAGTTCGAAAATAAAGGAAAACTCAGTCCCCACTATGTTGGTCCATACCAGATTGTGAGAAGAATTGGCAAGGTGGCGTATGAAATGGATTTTCCCTCAGAGTTATCTTTCGTGCATCCTGTGTTTCATGTATCGCTTTTGAAGAAATGTTTGGGAGATCCAGCTCTAGTAGTTCCGGTGGACAGCGTTGGTGTAAAAGATAGCCTTAGCTATGAGGAATTTTCAGTGGAAATATTAGATCGTCAGGTTCGGAAGCTAAGGAACAAAGAAGTAGCTTTAGTTAAAGTATTATGGAGAAATCAGCATGTTGAAGGAGCTACATGGGAAGCCAAAGCGGATATGATGGCTAAATACCCACACTTATCTCTACTGGCTCAGTTCCGGCTTGAGGTTTCAGTTTTTCCTATATATCTACTTAGTTTTCATGTTCAAATCATGTGTTCGCGTTTCTTTTATGTGTATGGATGTGTATGTGAAGCATGAGATCAATTCAGCTATGTGATATGAATTGGAGGTAGTCATTCCGTTAGTTTTCGGCTTAAATGATCAGTATTTGGGTGTAAGGATTGCATGTCTTTGTTTTTCTTCTTGTTTCCTACATTCGAGGACGAATGTTCCCAAGGGGGAGATATTGTAATACCCCGAAAGTGCCTAAGATTAGACCCAGGATCAAAATTTAAAGTTGGCTGAAAAGCTGGGAAAATGTCTCAGAACGGACGACTTAACGAATCGTGGTTGGATACCACGAATCATTATAAGCAATCGTGGTAAGGAGGACCCGGGTGATAGTGGAGACAACGAACAATGTAATGACTCATTGCTTGTAACAACGATTCGTTGTTTGCGATCGTAGGAAAGACTGGACCTTGGCAGTTGGGGATACCATGGGTCATCCAACGACTTGTGGTGAGAAGTGACGACTCGTGGTCACCAGTCGTGGTATGGGTTGCTAGTTTTTCCAGTGGGTGAAACGGATGGGTACAACGACTCGTTAGAAGCAACCACAGGTCGTGGTAAGGTAAGTTCAGGTTTGTGAAGGAGCTGACAAAGATCGATCTAACGACCCATCGTTTGAAGCAACGACTCATCCTGTCGAGTCGTGGGAAGAAGCTGAAAACATGAAGTGAGGAAGTGGACCCAACGACTCGATACCACAAGTGGAGATATCATGCAACGACTCGTGGGATCAGTCGTTGGTTCACCCAGTTCATCTTTTCAGGAAAATTTCATTAAGGGTATTTTCGACCTTTCTATGCTCTAGGGCCCTAAACTACGTCACTTTATGTATTTTTCTGGGCATGATAAGATAGGTTAAGCCTCCCTGCATAAGTCATTCCCATGCATGCAAAGTAAGAGGATTTTAGAGAGATCAAGCATAGTTTCAAGCTCTTCCCTATCAATTCTCCCTTTGGCATTCAAGGAACCTTGGAGTCTAATCTTACCCAGGTATGTAGGGTTACGAATGGGTGTTCCCTTTCACACCCATGCTCAATCTCTATTGATTTATGAAAAATCTACCAAAAATCTAATGGGGTTTTAATTCAAATCTTGTGGAATTTTATCGATTTACCAATGGGTTGTTCTAAATTGTGATTTATATTATATTTTATGAATTTTGATTATATTTTACAACTATTTTGCTTATAAAATTATTAATTTCAATTTATACTCAATTAAGCCTAATTATGCATGATCTATGATAAATCGATTTATGATCTACTCTTCAAATTGTTGATACTACAAACCCAGTATGATTTATGATTTGAAATATGAATTTAGTCAATTACCCATCATGATTTGATGATTTACAAGTTATATGTATGATCTACAAGTATGCATGAAACCTACGATTTATGAATTATATTTTTGCCGACTCACGGGCCTTATGTCATGGCTAGTTTACGTATGTACAAGTATGCTTATGATTATCATGATTTAACTAGCCCAGGAATTCATTCATGTTATACTATGAGCACTATATATGATTTGGGAGTAGTATCGAACACTGAGTAGGTTCGGGGCCTATGTTCTGCCCTGGATCTCATAAACTATGTGCCACTGTAGTTATTTTGGGACCTCCTTTGTGACTCTCCTGGCCCAAATGACCCTTTTCATGGTGATATCACACTTCCATGATTCTACCCATAGAAAGGTACGGACACCCTCCCGACTAGGGTTACAATTCGGGCTTCATGTGTGCTCATATGGGGTATGTCGGTTAAGAGAATCTCCCACTATCCCTCATAATTTATGCATGTCTATGATTATGTATATTGTCTCAAGTTATGTTCAATACGGCTTTCCTCTCATGATTATGATTTTGAATGCATTATGAATGTTTTGAAAACCTTGAGCCTTATGTTATGATATGATATGATATTTATGATATGAGCATGATTTCCTACTCTTATGATCACTTATGAGTTTTATATATTTTAAATGTTCGTTTTACTTATCTTGCATACTCGGTACATTCCACGTACTGACCGCATACTTTCTATGTTGTATCATTTTATGATACAGGACCGGGCTCTAAAGCTCATCCTCATTCTTAGTCCATCCCAGAGTTCGCTTTCAACTTTGTTGGTGAGTCCTCATGTTTCGAGGGTTGTTTGATCAAGCATGTATGATGTTCTATTGTTTCAGTATTTGGCCGGGTTAGTTGGGGGTGTTGTCCCATCAACCCATCTTACGTGTTAGAGGCTTTGAGACAGTATGTAGTACTCAGCTTATGTATATGTCTAATACTTCCAAATGTTATGACATGTTATGTTACGTTTATGTTTGCGCTATGTCTTATGCTCTATCTTCCACTTAAGTGAATAAAGTTAGATGTATGCTTATTCCATGGGTCGACTTTGGGCCTCTCGGGGTTTCTTGTCCCATGTTAGGATCCGAGTCTACGTTCGGGTCGTGACATTGTTGGACCTGATTGGTGATCAGCCGATGGTCATCCTCCCCAATGCATCAAAACAACAGTCACACATCTTACCCTCACAAACACTTACTCACACCATTTTAGCATTAACTACACAAGCAATCTTTGAAAAAGAGAAGATAAAAAAAAGAAGATATACCCTTAAGAACAATGTCACCCGATCTATCATCGGGCAAATCGATCCCTTTGCTGCCTTTAGGATTACTTAGAATTCACCTCAAACCCCAGTAGGTACTCATCATGGTATGCCCCCAACTTCACAAGAGCAACAAATTCCTCCAACAACATTTAAGCATATGACCCCCACCCCCACTCATTTCACATCATCACAACAACAACATTTATCATGGGTATCCATAATCATGGAAATTTGGGTTAAATGGGTAATGGATATAAGGTGGAGACATGCAAACATTAAAGCTCATAAGCAGTAAGAACTAGAATTTGAAACAATACAAGAGTTGAGAAACACATAACAAAGCACAAGATTAAGACTAGAGGAAAACTTGAAAGCTTGAGCTTGCTCAACAATGGTGAAAAGCTTGTGTTACTAGTAGAGGGGAGAAGTGAGTGAGAATGATATAAAGGAGAGGGTTTGGGGGGATTTATTATAGAGGAAAGTAGAAGATTGGGATTGGTTAAGGGAAAGGTGAGATTGATGGTGATTTGATGGGTGAGGAAGGTTTTGGAGTGTTGGGAGGTGGTATGGTGTATGGGGAAGGTGAAAGGGTGGGAAAACGGGTGGTTTGAAAGAATAAAAAGGTGATATATCTTGTTAGGGGTGGTGTAAAATCTATCCGGTTGAGTTGGTCAATGGGTTGGTCAAGATTTTTAAACACAACATCTACCTGCATCAGTGCCTCACCCGTGATAGCCGATGAGGAGCGGTGGTTCACCACCTTAATGCCACTGACCTGTCTGTGGTGCCCATTTGTCTATTTAGTCTTCGGCAGTCGACCGACAGTTCACAAATTGGAATCTGTGTTTCACCGATGGTCTATCGTTTGTGCTCCATAACCCAGGTACTCTACATGGAACCGGCATTTACTCAGTAGTTTGTGGACTGGTGTCAGTGCTCCGCTGGTACATCACCGGTGCTCCCTTTGTGTTCCCAGGTTTCTGCCTCTCTCACTTACTACAGCGGCGGTTCACGTATCTAGACCAGCGGTTCGTCGGTTTAGTGCAGTACCTTCCCTGTTTTGTGCTCTTCTTCCTTTCTTCATATCTACCTAGTACTATTAAACTAAAACAACAACGACATGAAAAGACTCAAAAATTAGAAATGCTTGGGTTGCCTCCCAAGGAGCGCCTTAGTTAACGTCGTGGAACGACGTATCTCTCATTCATATTCCAGTTTCTGGAGGATCATCCTCCGACTCATCCTCTACCATATCAACTCCTCCATTTTCACATTCATCATTCAATACTCCAATCACCTTACATTCGTCTAGAGGCTCAGCAGTTTGGCATACTTTGAAGGTAACCTCTTCACCTCCCACACGAAACTTGAGCTCACCTAGCTCTACATCTACCAAGGCTCTGCCCGTGGCGAGTAATGGTCTCCCTAAGATGATTGGAACTTCTACATTCATCTCACAATCTAGAACCACAAAGTCATCTAGCAGAATAAACTTATCTACCCTTACCAATACATCCTCCAAAACACCCACCGATTTCTGATAGAGTGATCAGCCATTAACAATTTCATCGAGGTAGGTTTGGTGTTGCCAAGCCCCAACTTCTTGAAGATTATTAGGGGTATCAAATTTATACTCGCCCCAAGATCACAAAGGGCTTTCATGAATACGCACAGCCCTATGGTGCAAGGGATTGTGAAGGCTCCCGAATCCTCCCATTTTGGGGCGAGGTTGCTCATCATCATAGCGCTGCAATGATGTGTCGTCTCTCTGATGCCCACATACACTACCTTCTTCTTCTTCAATAGCTCTTTCATAAACATTTCATATCCGAGTATTGGGAGTAAAGCATCCACCAGTGGTATATTTATGGACAATTTGCTGAACATATCTATAAACTTGTTGAATTGGTCATCCTTTT
This sequence comes from Datura stramonium, assembly GCA_018107945.1. NCBI lineage: Eukaryota > Viridiplantae > Streptophyta > Magnoliopsida > Solanales > Solanaceae > Datura > Datura stramonium. The sequence goes on from JACEIK010002348.1 coordinate 195,707, forward strand.
TCTTTTTGGTTAACCGTTGTGGATAAGGAGGTGGAACTCTTGGTTCTTGCTCTTTCTCACTCGAGGCCTTCATGCCCACATCTCCTTCCTCATCATTTGAGGGAGTCTCATCAACATGTACTTCACATTGATCCTCAACATCATCACAACCATGTGGTGTTTGTGGCACCTCATCTGATTCTTTCACATCACTTTCCATTGGGAAACTAACATCCTTGTGCTTATCACTCACATCTCCTAGCATCTTGCCACTCCTAGTGGCAATAGCCATGCACTGATTATCCATTTCGGGATTTGGCATTGTATCACTAGAAAGTGTTCCCTTCATCAAGGGGTTCATTTGAGAAGATAACTAGTTCATCTAGGCTTCTAAATGCTTGATAGAAGCTGAATGTGAACTCACTATTTGGGAAAGGTTAGATACCTCCCCTTTAAGCTCTTTGACCCCACTATCTGTTGACTCAACTTTCTTGAAAACTCTTGCCAACATTTCTTTAATTTTTGAGTTTCCTACATCATTCAAACCCGATTGGGATTGGGCATTCTCGGCTTTAGGAGGGGGAACATACAGATTTGTGCTACTATGATAGCGACCCCCCTCACAGCTTTGCTCTCTATTTCCCCATCTCTCATTTCGATCAGGCCACACTTGTGTGTCACGATTTCTCCAACCTTGGTTCTCTTTCCTTGGGAGCCAAGGGCTTTGATTAGTCCCTTGGTACCCGGGTAGAGAAACCCCCATTTTATTTGCCATATATTGGCACTCCTCCTCATACCTTGGTGGTGAAGACTCTCCCTCGAAACGTATTTGACCTTGCATTCGCACAACATTTACACCTTAGGCCTTGCTCCCATCACATGCTTAGTTATTAACTCTAGCTGAGTCATCATTTTGGCAAGATTTTCATCTTGCTCTTCATCTTTGTTTCTCATTTCAGCTGTTAGCAAACTAGAACCAACATCATATGAAGATACATTTATCTCTCTTATATGCCACACCCTATTCGTCTTCGTCATCCTATCCAAAAGGGGTTTAGCTATACCATATGTCTGGTCCATGATTGAGCCTATAACTACGTTATTGGAAACTGATTTATTGATAGAATCTAGGGCTTGATAAAAGTTTTGAATTAACACTCCATGGGGAAGACCATGGTTGGGGAAAAGAGACACCTTCTTCTTGGACCTCAGCCATGCTTCATGCAAAGGCTCACCTGGCTCTTGCCTAAAGTTTTTAATGTCATCCCTCAACTGCAACATCCTTGAGGCTAGGAAAAATTGATCTAAAAATGCTTTTGTCAACTCTTGCACGAGGTGATGCACCCCGAGGCAACTCTTCTAACCACATAGTTGCTTCTCCCGTTAAGAAGAATGGGAAGAGCCTCAACCTAATAGACTCTTGCCTTATATTAGTTATATTAAAAGGTTGGTAAATCTCGAGGAAATTCCTTAAATGGGGATTTTCTTCCTCACTCGATTTACCTCCGAAGAGCCCTTTCATCTGCAATAGGTGCAACATCATACTAGTGACATGAAACAACACATTCACCACCGTAGTTGGTAGGTGAATGGCACCTGCAACCTCAGGCATGACGGGATTATCCTCTTCATGTTCCAGATTTTCTTCCATTGAACTATCTTCGGCTTGTGAATGTTGGCTCATATGAATACACCCTAGATGACCAATAGCAAGAACAACGTTAAAACAAATAAGATGCTTAATTAATTCAAATTAACGAACAACTCAAGGATATTAAGCGTTATTCCCCGGAAATAGTTCCAGATTTGGTAATGCTCAAATACACTCCTGTTTAGAGAAAATATAAGCGATCTTTGTATTAAAACAAATAACCCTACGGGTGTCGGAGTCAAATCCCACAAGGAATAAAGAATGATTTACATAAGAGTCATTTAGTGAATTGAATTGATTCGCATCCACGCAATGAAAACGTAAAAGTAAATTTTTGGGAAGTGAATGCAATAATATTATGAACTCTAAAATCAGCTATTCAAGAAATCAAGATAACCAAAATCGAGAAAGAATAATGAGTAAGGGCCAGAGGTGTGGTGTAGATGGGATGTCAATCAAATTAGGATTTACTAGACAATCAAGTTATTACTAATATGTGTAAATAACATTGGAAAAGATGGAGCCCGATGTTTTTCAATCACTTGGGCACCTTATCCTCAAGTCCTTTTAAACCTCAAGGTGCAATTCAACTATTCCAATATGGTTTGGATTAGGGGATGGGCTATTTCTAGCCATCAACCTCTAAAGGGATTATGACCAAGGGTTTTGGCTATTTTTAGCCCAACCCCACATAATCAAATCCTAATCCACTGTTAAGTTCTCCCCCACTACTTAATTCTTCTTTTTCAAGCCAAAATTAAGTAAGAAAACAATACCCATATTTGCAACTATAAGCAATCAACTATAATTTGAGGAGAATTCAATAGATTTACACCAATTGAGTAATAACAAGATAAATCTAGCAATACCCAAATAAATCAAACACCCTCATCACACACCTCTAGCTAAAGATTTAGCTACTCATAATTGAGAAACAAAAGAGCATATTTATCAATAAACTCAATAATTTCATCATTAAGAGTAAGCACAATCAAGCACAAAATATTTCTAGAATGGTGGTTATACCTTGCTGAAGAAGATAAAGATGAAAAAGTAATATTCAAATATTTCTTCTCTTCTCCAGTGGAGTTCTCTCTCCCTCTCAAAAGTAATGGAAATAATCAATAATATGTTCAGAGTACTTTTTCTAGAATATGTACCAAAGTAGGTCATAACATTCTCCTCTTTTTCAGGGCGAGACATTTTTTCACTTTTTCACGTGTCTTTCACTTCCAACGGAACCGGCGGTTCGCCGGTGTCTATCTCATCTGTTGTCTAGTGAATTCTAGAGAATTTCAGTGATGTCACCAGCGGTTCACCGATTTCTATCCGTGAGCCGCCGATTGATCTCATATGTTGTCCAGTGAAGTCCGGAACATTTCGGCGATGGAACTGGCAGTTCGTCGGTTGTTGTCCCCGAGTCGCTGGTTGCAGTTGTTCATCATTTTAGTGGTTGCCTGCGGTTGACCAGTAATTCATCGGTGTCCTCTAGTAGAACGCCGGTTTTCACCTGAATCTCATCCTTTTTACTCAATTCCATGCTCCTTCTCTTCAAGTTAAGTACCTGCAACATCCAAAAGAAAAAGGGCATAAAATACAACTAAAAGACTTAAAAACTAAGTTAATGCTCATGCGTAAAAGCCAAATGAGTTGGTAAATTACCAACTCATCATGGGTCACTATGTTCAATTGTGATAACCAGCTTATGATTATGTATGTCTTAGATTTTTACTTTTGAGCATGCAGTCCTTACTCTCATGATCTTTTGATTTATATGCATGATTTCAACTAATGTTTGACTAAGCAAGTTTTACTTACCTTGCATACTCAGTACATTCCAAGCACTGACTGCATACTTTATGCTATATCATTTCATGATATAGGTTCGGGTGATCCAGCTCAGTCTCGCTGATAGTTTTCTCCCATCTTAGTCCAGTTTGGTCCCTATTTTTGTGAGTTCTCATCTTTCTGACGATAGTTAGTAGTTATGTTTTGCGGATTATTTTAGTTTTCAGACTCTAGCAAGCTAGATGGGGGTGTAGTCCCATCATCTTATCAGATGTTTAGAGGCTTTTCAAACATTATGTAGATGAATCTTCTTGTCGAGGGTTAACTCAATTTATGGCCTTTGTTATATTTCATACTTCCACTTATTCATGTTGCCTTTAGTTTCCGCTTAGTTATGATTTTGAATTACTATGCATGTCCCATAGGTTAGCTTGGAGCCATTCGTGGTTCTAGATTTCGTGTCTCAGTCCGGGATCCTAGCTCGGGTCGTGATATCGATCCATTCTTATTCAGATCCCTTGTACTTCAACAAACATGACACTCTACTTATGTCCATATTCAGATTCCTAGAATGAGAAGTAACCGCTTCAGACAGTGATCCCAGTCTGACACTATGATTTCATAAATCCTAGCTTCGTGCCAATAAACTCGTTATGTATGTAACATAACTCACAGTATGCTCATCTCTATGAACTCAGTCCTTAAGATTTTCCTTAAACGGCTCATAATATCGGGCTATATCAGGTTTATGCCTAGCTTAAATTTCTCGAATGATTCGTGCTCACAATTTTCTTACTTTAAAACCCTATGTATGCTCACTCGTGATAAAGATGATGATTAGACCGTGTATGGTTATAAGTCTTGTGTCTCGATCTGAAAACAACCTAGAGTCGTCAGAAATCATATGATGAGGTGAGGAGGAGAGAGCTTGAATTCAATATTAATGATTGAGTATTTCTGAAGATGTCTCCCAGAAAGGGAGTTGTATGGTTTGGAAAGAAGGAGAAACTTAGTCCCCGATATATTGGTCCTTATAGGATTCTAAGGGCAATTTGGTGAAGTGGCTTATGAGTTGGAGCTACCTACAGAGTTAGTTTTGGTGAATCCAGTTTTCTATGTGTCCTTGCTGAAAAAGTGCATTGTGGATCTAGCTTTAGTTGTTCCTGTAGAGAGCATCGGTGTGAGAGATAGCCTTACCTATGAGGAGGTTCTGGTTGAGATCCTTGATTGTCAGGTTCGCAAGTTGAGGAATAAGGAAGTAGCTTCAATGAAGGTTTTGTGGAGAAATTAGCATTGTTGAGGGAGCTATGTGGGAGGTCGAAGCAGATATGATAACTAAATACCCGCATCTCTTTCTATTCTGCTCAGTTCCAGGATGAGGTAACAGTTTCCTCCTTAGAACTCTATTTAGTTTCATCTCAAGTTCATGTCTCCCAATTCCTTTCATGTCAGAGTATGCAATTACGTTTCATGAATTCAATTCAGTCATGTATCTCAGTCTGGAGTCAGTCGCTCCGTCAATTTTCAACTATGGTTATTCAGTTTAGGATTGCAGTTTATTCCCTAGCCTTCCAGTATGCTTAATTAACATTCGAGGACGAATATTCTCAAGGGGGAGATAATGTAACACCCCAAAAGTCCCTAAGATCACACCTGAGGGCTGAAACATAGAAAACAGGAAAATCTGCTCCAAGTCACAGAATGAGACATTGAGTGACTCGTCTAATGACTAGACGGGTCGTCAAGTCTCGTTGGTTTTGCAGTGTTGGATAAAAATGTTGATTCCAAAAAACTTCACGGATTGAGGGACGAGTAGTGACGTCACCTAACGATCTGCTAGATGACGCATTAAGGGGTAAAAGCTTGTGATTCAGAGAGTCTCAATGAGTGATAAAATGATCCATTAAGTGTCATGACAAATTGTTAAGTGGAGGTGTCAAGAAAAGATCAGAAAGTTGGAAATTTTCCAGTGACAATAGGTCAGGCAACGATTCGTGGTGAGACCCAACGGATCGTCAAGTCAGTCATTGGGTCTGGCAGAGTTATTTTTTCAATCGGATTTTTAAGGGTGTTTTCGTAATTTCTAAGTTTCTAACTCCTAAACTAAGTCATTTTTAAGCCTCCTAAAGGGAGTTTTTAAGGGTTTTAATCATCCTAAACCCCCATTCTATTCCTAACACTCTAAATTGAAGATCAAAACCTTCTCAAGCCTCAAGCATCAAGGTCCTCCTTCTTCCCCAAATCCTCTTGGGCATCAAACCATAGAAAGAATTCCATCAAGCTCAGGTATGTAGGGTTATGAATGGGGAAAATTCTTCTACTCTCATGTCCTTTTTAAGCTCAACTCCATGACATCTACTTCTCGAGTTCTAAATTGTGAAATTCTAGGGTTTAACCCAATTCCATGCAATTATTCATGATATCTCTATGAGTTCAGTTCTCTCATGTTTCAATTGATGAAATATGGTTATTAGGGCAGATTAAACTCTCAAATTTCTCATGAATTGATGATTTCAAGCTTATGTTGATTTTTCCCTATTATGCATGATTTACGAATTTTAAGTTTATGAACCCATGATTTCTAGTATGATGAATTATCAAAGTATGCATGAACATTTACAAATTCTTAAACTTATGATTCTATGATTTTGAATTATGAATCCTTATTCAAATATGTATGATTTCATGATTTGGGCAAGCCCATGTAAATCAAGTATATTTTTCCATGATTTTTAGCCAAGGCTTATAAGATGGGTCTTAAAGAAATATTTTGGAGTCAAGACTCCCAAGAAATAGATTTAAGCTATGTTTTGAGAAGATGATATGAGCGATATGCATGTTTTTGAGAGTTGTGTCTAGCACCGAGTAAGTCAGGGATTTCGAGGATCCAAGTCTCATAACTATGTGCCTAGGTATATATTTATATTTGACACCTCTCAAGAGAGTGTTTCCCCCGCCTGAGGGCACACCAGTGGCATCACACCTTAATCATTCTTTGCGCTGGCAAGGCTTAGGACGGCTCTGCCCACTTAAGCAAAATAGTTGGGGCATCATGTAAGCTCTATCATGATGGTGTCGGTTATGACGAAGCCTCCGGTTGTCCCTCATGTTTTAAGTTACTCATGTTCATGACTTATGATCCTACGTTTTATAGTGTATTTGACCCATTGTACAGTTTATGAGTTTTCACTTATGATAACAAGTATGGTACATTATATGATTTCTATTTCTAAACCTTGGATTATTATGTTTCAGCTTATGATGAGTATCTCGTGATTATAACTACTTCAAGAATATGTTTTTTGGCATGTCGTCCTTACTTTCATGTTCTAGCTTGTTCTATACTCATGATTTTAGAATATCATTTTACTAGCATGTTTTACTTACCTTACATACTCAGTACATTCAAAGTACTGACCGTATACTTCTATTTTATATTGTCATGATATAGGTTCGAGCGACCAAACTCAGCCCCGACATTAGTACCGCTCCCGCTTCGATTCAGTCCAATCTCAGCCTTGGTGAGTCCTCATCATCCGAGGACGTCGGCTTTGCTTATGTTGTTTTATGTTTTCGGGTTTCAAACTGTAGCAGAACTAGTTGGGGGTTTATCCCTTCAGCTCATCGTATGTTTAGATGTTTTTCAGACTAGTTGTTTTAGACTTCAGCCTTGTGACTTGTTGACTCAGCTTTTGTTTCATTATGATATTGTAGACTTCCATCTGTGTTTACTCCTTGATTTATTTCCGCTTTTTTATATGCTCTTAATCATGTTATGTATGTGCCATGGGTTAGCTTGGGGCCATTTGTAGTTTCAGGTCGCGTGTATCGATCCGAGTCCACGCTCGAGGTGTGACAGCACATTTCACCAAAAAATTTCTTCACACATAATCTCCAAAGGAACGGTGATATCAATGTGCCCAGATTCGTTCGAGTAATATTATGACTGATTTATTCACTGTCTCTATCAACTGCAACTTTTGAGAAGATTGTGCACAAGACTGGGATGCGAAGATTCAAGTTTTTGGATTGATGTTCTCATCAGGAGGAGTTAATACACGTTGTACTCTTTTTCCCTTGCAAGGTTTTGTCCCACTAGATTTTTCTTGTAAGGTTTTTAATGAGACGGCTAAAATTCATATTATTAGATATGTATACTCTTTTTTCCTTCACTAGAATTTTTTTTCATGAGGTTTTTTACTAGTAAGGTTTTAATGATGCACATTATCTATCAAATAAACATCCAATGGTAGTGTTATAAATATACTTTCTTATTATATTGAATGTTTATTTCTTTGAAGGAAAGTTAGCTTTAGTAACTTTTGGGACCAAGTTAGTTTTCTTCTATAAATAAAGGAGTTTTCATTCATTGTAATTCACCCTACAAGAGAAATAAGAAGATTTCTCTTTCTCTTTCTCTTTTTCTCTAAAATATTCTTCTCTCTTTTTTCTATTATTTTATAACAATTTCAATTTCAATTTCTGTTTTGTTGTCACTTCATTTATTTTCCACTTATGTATGTCAGGTGCTGGGCTAGGCAATTTCACGAGACGATCATGCTGTGTGTCAATTAGGAGCGCAGCTACCTTTGTTAAAGGAGAGTTGATATTGTTTAGTCGGAAAATTACATCCTCTAAACAGGTTAAAAGAATTTTAGGTATATATTGAGTTCTCAAATTATTATTTTCATTATTATTATATTTTAAAATTTTAGTTTTACCGCGTACATTACTAGTAAATATTTAATTATTTTGGTCACCCCACCCACCATATAATTAAACGTTCAGTTTGAATTGGTTTGGTGTGTGTAGTTGGACCGTCATAAATAGGAAGAGTTATAATTAGCATAGAATTCATGTGCAGAGGGGGCAATCTTAAAAACAGGCAGCAACTTACTGACAAAAGCATTTACTACTAGGCTTTGAAGGTCTTCCTGATCACTCCTCCGAGCCATTATATTGCTGTCCAATGACTAGCAAAGCTGTCATTTTTATTTGTTTACTCTCTGCAGGCAGAAGAAGAAATGTCATCTGGTGAACAACGTAACTATTTCTCTCTGCCCCCACCATAAATTTCAAATGCTTTTGAAATCGTTTTGTTTGGAGTTGGTTTAAGAAATCAAACACTGAAACCAAATACTCCTACTCTATATTAATGCTCTTTAAGTTTTGGCTATGGACCACATTAAGTTACCTTGTAATTCTAATCGAAGAATTAAAATATAAACCAAACATTTCACATTTGTATACTTCAATATAAAATTTTATAGCACAATTGTTTCAATTAATACATCAAATCAAACAACCGCTAATTAAGCTTTTGCTATACATATGCGCAGAGTTTGAGAAGAACCGAATCACATAGAGTATATATTATATTTGATTTCACAGTTTGAACTTATAAAATTTCGATAACATAATAATAACTTTTAATACTTTCTTTCTTCCTTTTTATTGGTTCAGATTATATTTTGCATTTCCCTTAATAAAATACTCTCTTCGATCCAAAATAAATGAGTTTATAACACTTTTTTTATATTACAAAATGAATGAATATCTTAAAATCTAAAAGATGTATAAATTATTATTTTTTAAATTATATTTTCTCTTTAATGGTTTCAACTATCTCTAATTTTAAAAAGAAATTTAAGAAAAAGAAATAAAAAGTACTTACTAATAAATTATATTATTTAAACTAATGTCGTGTAATTTTTAAAGTGTATATTCAAAATTTATTTATTTTGAAATTAAGTATTATTTATGAAAAAGCACCAGAAGTACCTTTTGAACTAAGGTCAAGAAAATGATTGCTAAACAATAAGGGTAATTTTAAAGCTATAAGTTAGTTGGAAAATGATTTCTCCAATAATAAGAAAATATATTAATTTTGGTGAAATATACAAGTAAAAAGTAACGGAAAGTATTACCGCCTAGACTCTTTCATGATATTAAAAGAAGTTCTATCACCAATTCTGGATTTCTGTTTTTAGTTTTTGTCACTAAGGGTGTGTTAGGTGAAAAATATCTTTTTAAATATAAGTTATTTTTATTCTTATTTTTTGAGTATATTAATATTATTTTAAAATTATTTTTATATATATAAAAAATAAAATTATGAAAATGAGAATAGGGTGGGATAAAATGATGAACGAAGCGGGTGATGGGGGGTCAGGGTGGGTGGGGGTGGGGTTGAGGGAGAGGTGAGCAGGGTGGTGGGTGGTGGGGTCTAAGTAGGTGGGAGTAAGTGAGTAGAGTAAATAGTTATGAGAGTAGAAAGAACAATATGATTTGTGTTGTCTATTTTATTAGAAAAACAAAATAGATAAAAATATTTCAAATTGTTCAAATATTTAAAATATTCAAAATTTTAAAATTTTTAATCAATCAAATATCAAAAATGGCTGCCATTTCCATCACAGGGCACACTCTACAGAACAATTTAATTAGCTAGTACTGGTTGCGAGGCAGATGTGGTTGGAGACACCACGCGTTTGAGGAACCAAAAGCTCCTTCCTTTGTATTCCCCAAGCATTAGGCTATAATTTAACAACAAAAAAACCAAAACACCTTATACACCATTAGCATATTACGTGGTCCGTCAAATCTTGTATCCAATTTTTCTACTGAAAAAAAAAGAAAAAAAGAAAAAAATATTGCCTGCCTGAAACGTGTATATTCTAATTTCCTTTTTCGCTCCGCTTTCAAAATATTTATTCCCTATTTAACTGAATGCTTTTTAATAAAGTTTCTATGGTAGGCTCATTCATCTAGCACTTTCATAACATGATTTGGAAATTCTTTGTATTTCAAGTTTAATTTCAAATATATGGTTTTTGAGGGTTTCAATTAGCCGATTTCGTTTTAAGGTTTTTTCTTTCTCTCTCTCTTTTTTAAGTGAATTTTAGATTGATTTTTTTGGGATCAATATATAGATTTGAGTTTGATAATTTTATGTTTATGCTTTAATTACGGCAAATAAAAATAAGATGTGTCAGCCGTAGATGAGTGAAGTTTGTGACATGTGACCGTGAATAGTCTTGAAAGGAAAAATGATGAAATCCTTTTATTGAGCCTATGGGAAGAAAAAGATGGAGCTAATATTTGTGATGAATAACTGATTTCACTATTATTTTCCTTTTAAAAATTATAAGATTGAAAATTGAATAGTGAAACTGTAAATATCTTCTTTTTTAAATAAAAATTTGGCCGTATATGATAAAATTGATATTAAACTTAATAAAAATCAAAAGATTTTAAAAGAAAGGAAGATAAGAATTAGAAAAGAAAGACAAATGCAACAAGAAGAAAGGGAGAAAAAGGAGCGGGTGGTGTGAGATGATGTGGCGAATCTCCTATTATAATATTAATTAAACTAAAAAATATGATTGAATTCATTCGCATAAATATGATTTGGCATGTGTCACAATTCACAAGGTTATAAAATATTTCATTCAACAGTATTACTAATTTTTGTGTAACTAGGTTTCCAGACAGAGGTCCATAGGCCGGTAGCCTGTAATGACAATTAATCATCTATTTAACACAACGCATCTTTTTTGACCTGTACACCTTTCTGAAACATGACCCCCTCCCCCAAAAATACTTAGCTTTAGAAAGTTTAATTAAGTGAGACATTTAAGACAAAATATTAATTTAAACAAATACTGTTATAGTTGAAAAGGTTAAATGTGTTTCTTTAAGGCCTAAGGATGTTCAAAAGTTTAAAAGACAAATAATATGGACAAGGAGCTGTGTTTAGTTGGTTAAAAAAATTTCTATTTAGAAACTAAGTTTCTTTATATTTTTAGAAATAGAAAATAAATTTCATAGTAATAATCATATAAATTGTCTCCTTCCACTATCATCTAATAGATTTGAAATTGTTGTCACAAGTATATATAAATATTTTTTAAAATATTATGTTTTGCTGACTTCAATCAAATATTTGAATATAAGTAAAAATTCACTTATTTTTTCAAATGAAAATGAAAAAGGAAATTGAGGAAAACAGTTTTTGTGCTTGGCAAAGAAACCGAGCTTTTCTCCAGGAAGCAATGGTTACAAGACGTATACAGAGGCATTAAATTCCATTTAATGTTTGTATTCATTGGCGACCAACCCATTTTCTGCCTATAAAAAGAGACTCAAGGAAACAGCACTCCATCACTCGGATAAAGGCAAAAAATAAATAAAGTGTGGTGAAGAAAAGAGACTTAGGCAATATATTAAGAGAAGGTAAGTGATTGATGGAGAATAGTTGTGCGTCCATAATTATCCTTTGTCTTGCTTTGGTAGTGGTTCATACCACAGCAGCAAGAGAAATGCCAAGTGATAAAGGTCTTTCTGATCAAAAGAATGTTTACGGAGGCGCTGGAGGTATCGGTGGCATTGGCAGCGATGGACTGCCTTTTGCCGGAGTCATAAGCGGGTAAGGAGGTGGCAACATTGGTGGAATTGCTGGTGGAGTTGGTGGTGGAGCTGGATTTGGTGGAGGTTCAATAGGTGGACTAGGTGGTGGCTTGGGGGGTATAGGAGGACTGAGTGGTGGCTTTGGTGAGGTGGTGCTAGTGCTGGTGCTGGTGCAGGAAACCTTCCACTACCATGAAGATTTATCACTTTCATTAGTGTTTTATCATTTTTTTTTAGTTCAAGTTTGTTTCATGCATGTTTGGTTATGGTCAAGTTGGCTAGCTAGCTAAGTGTGAGAAAAGAGTTTTTTGTTTTCTCTTTTTGTAGTTGATGTTTGATTTCATTCGAGTATAATGTTACGCAGGTACGTGTCGAATGTTATGTAAGTTGTTGCACTTCTTTCTTTTAAATGCATGAGTTCGATGTTCAACGCTTTTGTTTCTTTTGTTTAGTTTAATATGGTTGACTAAGTTGTAATTTTCCACTTTCTTCTTTTATTGTGAAGATTGTTTTTGTGCAGCAAGCAGCACCTCTGAGGATTATTTTGTGATTTTAACTCATAAACCCTCCGAAGAAAAGATGAAAATATGTTATTTAAAATTATTTTTGGAAAAAACATAAAGCAAAATACATAATGACTCTTTTGACAGTATCTTTTTCAGATCCCTCATATATTACTCAGACCTTCCTAGCTTACAAATCACGATCATCTGTGTTGCACCCTTAAATGTGTTTTGCTCTAAATTGGCTTATGGAAAACGTACACAGCATGTTTGTATTTTCGGTGGTTAATATTGGCACTTGCACAAAATTGTTCGGCCGCTCTATGGAACAGTAAGTGCTACTGGTACCTTTTGTAGATTATGTTTCTGTCCTAAATTTTGTCATTGTTGTAAAATATATTAAATATATGAATGTCCATTTTATATTACTTGAAGAGCAAGAACTAGTTAGAAAGAAATCACTAATTCGATGGAATCAATATAAGTTAGAACTAAACCAAGTTAGTTTAGTTACTTGGTGACCTAGAAGTTTTTCTCCTATAAAAGGGAGAATATTTTCATTTATTTTACACACTAAGAGAAGATATAATACAATCTCTCCTTCTTTTTACAATGTTCTTGGTTTATTTCTTTTATTTCATTTGCAATTCTCGACTTTTATGACACACGTTATCAAACACGAATTTCTAACCATCTTCAGCTTGAAATAGATCCTTATTCTCAAGGTTATCACGATTTAAGTTTACCAGGTAATGGACAGTTTTCATATTTCATTGTCTTATCTTTTATGCATTGTGGTAAGATAAATTGCGTCGGCATTAACAATGATTATTATATCTCATGTTATGCCACTATATTCTAATACTTATGGATATTAAGTTTTAGTAGACACCATCTGTTTATGTCCTGAAGCATAAGTTAATCACTTTATAATCTTGGTTCATAGTTGGCTATCTGATTAGACGGTATATATATTGCCTATTTACATAAATTGGTACCATCTTACTTTATCAATTCCAAGAAGTAACATATTGATTTTCATCTTTTAAGTAATGATCATGTCAATCATAAAATATTTCACTATATATGTTTATCATATTCATGAACAAAATAGTCAGCGAGAGGTTCTTTAGTATTTTTGATTATGCGTTTAAATTATTTCATATTTTATATATGTGAAATTTTATTTAAACGGTGATTATATAAATCTAATATAATTACCGATTGTAGTCCTTTATGAGTGTTACACCAAGTAAGTTTCCAACGTTTAGTCGGCCTATTCGTGCGTTAGTCAAGTTTTTAGAGTACCAGCGTATGAGAAAAGGTCGGGAGAAAGGTGAACGAGCATGGAATGGGGACCATACGGAAAAGCTAGGAGCGGCACGCAGCAGGGGCGGTATATCCACGAACCCCCTCCACTGCGTGTTGGGCTCAGTGCTTGTTAAAATGGGAATTGGCGCATTAGGGTCAGGTGCGCGACCCCCTTGTCCATCGCCCAAGTATATATAAAGTCCCTCCCTTCATTATATGTGATATTCACATATTCGGTCGACGGAAGGAGAAAAATACAAACAAATTAGTAATGATTTTCGTCTAGTTTATCTTTATAAACGTTGTAAATTTAAATTAACCTCGGGTGTTTGTGAAGTTGGGCCGTAGGGAGCATTATTACAAAGTTATTTTCCATAGAGTCGTCAGGCGAATCGTAGCCCCCATAGAGCCAAAGTTGCGAGTGCTCCAAACTAATTTCTATACGGTCACGAGGCTTCAAGTGAGTGGCTCTCCCTTACAGACTTTTGAGAAATTATACGTTTTCGATCGTGTTACGTTAAGTTGAAGTATAGTTAATATTTATATAAAAAGTTATTGTTTTTGGCTAAATTTAGTCTTGAAATTAATCTATTTCTCCCAGTGTCTGATTACAATTGGAAAGAGCTCTTGAATACGGCGAAACCCGCGGTTAATCGAAATCGCAGGATGAGGTATGTTAAGGAGAATTCCTTCGGCAAGTTAGTTTCTTTAGTATTGTAACTCAGTTTAAATCCTAGTAAGAGAACCAGAAACATATTAATTGTGATTAGCTATTATTTATAGCTGAGACCAATATCCTATGTTTAGTTTGGGATTATTTCGCCACTGTATAGCCTTCATGACCAACCTCGGGGTTACTAGGCGTGTCGGCACACCGGGGGAGAGAGATGACGTCGCTCTTACGGAGCTGTATGCCGTCCGAGGACGAAGATGAGACCGGGGTCCTCATATAGTCCATTTCATGGTTGGATTATTATATCTTTGTATCGGCACCACACCCGTCGAGCCTAATGCAGGTGGAATGTATCAGGGAAGTCACTGGACTTAGATACAACTACGATCGGGGTCAAACGAGCTCGATTGCCGGATCTGAGGGAGGGGCTGGCAAGACGGCTATAGCTATTAGTTGACCTAGTGTGACCTTGCTAGGGGTAGCATGTATATTGAGAAATTGTACTCACCGGGGGGCTTATGGGGAGCCCCAAGTGGGTTATTTTGTGTTGGTTGTACCTTCCGGCTTATGGGGGTCGGGTAAGGTTCTTGTTTGCATTGAATTCTTGTTAGAATTAGATAGAAGGAAATTCAGCTATTCAGGTATATCTTTATCCTTTATTTTCGGTTATTTCGGTCGCTTTTTATTGACCACTTATTATTACTACTGCCCATATTCGATACGTATTATATTGTGCGCGCTCTTTTTTGGAGCGTTTGCATTGCCTGAGGTCTTAGATAGATGCGGACCCGAGGACCTTCTTAGCTTTCTGCCAGAATTAGCCATGATCGAGTTCCATTCCTCGAGTAATAATTAGAAGGTTGACTCTTTTATTTAGTACCGGTTATGGGTAGAGTCGGATCCTATCTCGGCAGTGTATATCACTCTAGAGGCTTACGGGTTTCAGATTTCTGTGGTTAGTTGTTGTTGGCCGTGTGGGGCCATATGTGTGCATCTTGTGTGTTGGCCGTGTGGGGCCTTGTTGAGTTGTTAGTTAGCGGCCTTGTCGGCCTTAGCTTAACAGTACTTAGTTGCTTTTTAGTCATAACTAGACATCATGGTGAATCTTATCGTCATAAGATTCCCTATTATTACATGTTTTAAGTTGTTGTTTTCTTTTGCGAGGTGGGCATAAGGCTTTGTCGGCCGGGGTTGTGTTTACGGCCAAGATACCACCAACCTATTGTTTTCTTGTTTTATGTTTTAGTGTTAGTCGGGCACCGAGTGCGCGCGATCGAACCAATTGGACCCTTGGCAGGGCACCGAGTGCAGTCATGCCTCTAAGGTGGGATGTGATAGTGAGGTACTTGAAATAGTAATTATCATTGTTGTCTTATTATTCATGATATTAACTAAAAAAATTCTTGCTTGATAATTTTCATTATTAAAAAATTTATTCAAATTTTGAGTTTGAGGCTCTTAAACATTTTAGAAAGAATTTAATTTTCGGGAATTCATCTTGAGGCTAAGTCTTGGTGCTATTATTACTTAGAAGAAAGGAAATATCAATTAGGACAATCACGAAGGCCATAATTTTTTACATCATCTTAATAAAAGAGATAAAAAAATGAATATTTGTCTATAAAACATCCGGTTGAATAGTGAAAAAATTTAAAAGAATGATATGATCACCTTAAAAGCACGATAATATTGTCAAGCTTGTCATGGTGAATTCACTTATGGTTACAAAATATCGGTATGGCGAATACAATTTTATTGTTTTAAAAATAAGTTCTCAATTGAAATTATGTGGTGAACCTATATGTGGAAAAGGAGGACTTGTTGGAAAGACTTCATCTACTTTTCATGTCTCAAATATGGTGTTACAACAACAATGCGGTTACAAAATATTATGATGCCTTACGGTGGCTAAGTAATATAGCACTTTTTTTATTAAAAGAAATAATAATGAAGCTTGTCCTATTGGCTTTGCTCTATTCCCTGAAGGAATGTGGTATGATGCATAATATGTCGAAAGAAGATAAGTGATTGAATGAATGCACATGAATATGAAAATGGGACAAGATTAAATAGTCACTATTGTAATAATTATAAGAACATTATAAGTTCTCAAAATGGTCCTTCAAAGGTGAAGGTAATTTCTATGAAAATAGGCATGGTATGAAAGGTCATTGACATGCGGTTGTTGTGTGACCCTTCAAAAGGTGAAGCTAATTTTTTCCATAAGGTCATTGTTCATACAATTGTTGTGCGACCTGATTTGATAAATTTTATAAATCCTCCATCAAAATAAAGGAATATAAAGTAAAGATACAGTTAGCCTTTCAAAGTGATGCTGAGGTGTGTCATAAATTTCAAGGTGTTGACAATAAACATAATACAATTTTATGAAGCATATACAAATGGTTAAGTTCATGGCTTGTGTGAATGCTCACATGTTCTTGAAAATGAATGTGTCAAGATGATAAGAGTATGGATAAGGGCATGCATATGTATGGTTGGATAAATGCCACAAATCCTCTACAAGAGGTTTGGTAAAAAAATTATTTTAGCATAAACTAATATTGATTGCGTACTTTTAGTCGTCATACATCTTAATGATATATTTTATCAAAGGGTAAAAGCAAGAAATAATTCTTGCGTATAATGACTTTGATCATGGCAATAATAATATTTTCTCCCTAAAAGGAGATGTTCACCATATAGATGATGTTATGAAATATGTGGTATATATAATTATTTGAAAGTCCCTGAGGAGATGATGTGTTACTACCAGAGATAAATGAAATTATTTATAGTCTTGGTATTGTAGGAAGTCTCAAAGAAACTTATTAAGTTTCAAAGACATTAGTCAAAAAATAAATTATATTGAGACTATAAATTATCGGAAGATCTAATTTCTTCATATTACTACAATTGAAACGGGTTATAAATATTTACTATAAAGGTTATTCGCCTTTTCCTCTTGTTTGTAGTGACAGAAATATAGGCATGATGAAGAAAGAATAACAGCTAGAAAATAAACTAGAAGTTTACCGAAATAAAAAATTAGTTGGTATAACACAGGTTGGCCATCCGGTTCAGGGAATGCAAAAATAATTGAAAATTCATACGGGTTATATGTTGAAAAACAAAAGATTCTTCAAGAATTTTCTTGTATTGCTTGTTCTCATGAAAATGATTACTATGCAGCTTCGGTTAGGATTGTATCCCTAAACATATAAAAGTGAATATGGACGTTCACACCCGTGGACGTTGCTATTAGATGATTGTAATATATGCATACGTAGTATAATTACATGTGCTTTGATATCAAATTATTAATTTGATTTTGCATGATTCTTTCGATTATTTAGTTAAGAGCATCATTCTAAATTATAAGTATATTGACAATGTTGATTTATATCTAAGTTGGGTTAGCGGAAATTGTATGCCTCAATTATAGCTAAGCGTTAGTTATGAGAACAAAACTCTCAAATAAAATTTGATATAAGATGTGTTTATTTAACATATAGGAAGACTTGTATGCATCAAACCAACAAAAGTTTCCCTATCACAGATTGGTTAAGAGGCCAAATCAAATAATTTTCATCTAAAAATTTAGATGTACGGTATAATTCAATTGCTCCACACACAAAGATGGTTCCCTAAATAAGATTAGGGTAAATGTTATATTTTTAACATTAGGGAGAAATAGTGTATTGTGAAATTATATATATAATGAATTAGCTCCTCCTAAAAAAGCAAAATGTGAACTTGAAGTTCAAGAGACAATTCATTTGAAAAATATCTCCTAAAAAGCAAAATGTGAACTTGAAGTTCAAGAGATAATTCATTTGAAAAATATTGTAAATCAATTATCAGATGTATTTGCTGATCTTGTGTCATAATTCATCTGTAAATGCTTCAATAAAAATTAAAATCCTTGAAGGATAAAATCTATGGTATGCTTGAATCATGATAGATCAATCGGTTTCAAAGATAAAAATCCTTGAAAAAGGAGAGGAGAAAATGATCAAGATAGTCATAATAATGAGACAAGGTTCTTTAAAGAGCACTATGAAATAATATTTCATAAAACCTTAGCAAAGATTCAGGTACCTGAAAATGATGAAAAATGAAAAGATCTCGATAAATTATGTCGTATTGGAACCGATATCAAAATGACCGTCAACGGTATCTTTGATATAATGTAGAGATTAACTTATAAATGATAATGAGCATCTTGAATTCAAATCTGTCAAACAGTGTGGACGGATAAATAATTGGCTAAATAAAATACACAATTCAAGTATATTTTATTTTACTTGAAAAAAATAAGATTTTGAACTTGCAATCCAAAGAAATCAATATATAATGGAAGTGGAGTACAAGTGAGTCTTGTGCGAAAAGTAATATGAAAACTGTAAGATCTAAAGTAAGGTTTGTGCCTTGTGTCATAAAAACTTTTCAGAAAAGTCCCAACAATGAAATTTATATATAAATCCTTGAAGGATTTAAATTGTTCTGAAATTTTTTACATAAAGCTTCAGAAAATTCTTATATGGATTAAAATTGTTCCATTGAGTATCCCAATGGTTGCGACATTGGTTAACATAAATAAAGATCAATCTCAATCTAATGAAAATAGTTAAAAAGTACCATGCTTCAATGTAATTGGTACACTTATGTTTCCTACTATTATTACTCATGAGATAATATTTTTATTAATGTGCAGGAAAGATATAATTTCACTTTTATGTGAATATATTTAGGTGAAATTAAATATTAGTATGGATTTATCATTTCTAACCAATATTGTAAATAAATTATCAGTTATGCAAATGTAGAAAGATTGATTTATCATTTCTAACCAATATTGTAAATAAATTATCAGTTATGCAAATGTAGAAAGATTATTTGATCTACATAACATTTGATCGCATGAAAATTATCTATTTGCATGTGAGGATACCGTCATATTCCACATGAAAATCAATTATTGATATTTATTCAAGTCGTGTGAATATACAAATAACTTATATAGCAAGTGACTCAACATATAAGAGATATGTTATTCTTATTTGAATTGAAGGTTTCAATATTGTACGAAAACAATGTTACTTGTAAGTTAAACTGAAGGAAAGATACATCAAAGGAGATAAAACAAATCATATTTCACCTAAGTTCTTTTCATGTATGAACTCCAATAAAATAGTGTGGTGGATGTTCAACAAGTTCGTTGTACAGATGAATTGACAGATCACTAAAGGCTTACCAACATCAACATTTGAGGAGTTTATATACAAGATTGGAATGCACCGTCTTTGGAAATAAAGTGATTTTTCATCAGGTGAGTAAAATATGCATTGAACTCTTTTTTTCTTAGCTAAGGTTTTGTCCCACTGGATTTTTCTGGCAAGATTTTTAATGAGGCAGCTCTCAATGTGTTACTAGATATGAGTACTCAATTTTCTTCACTAGAATTTTTCCCGCCGGGTTTTTCTAGTAAGATTCTAATGAGACACATTGTCCATTAATGGACATCCAAGGGCGAGTAGTGTAAAATTTATCAAATATATATATATGTCCATTTTATATTACTTGAAGAACAAGAACTAGTTATAAGAACTAGTTAGAAAGAAACCACTAGTTACAAAGGAACCAATATAGTTAGAATTAAACCAAGTTAATTTAATTACTTGGTGACTAAGAAGTTTTTCTCCATAAAAGAAAGCATATTTTCTTCTATTATACACACTGAGAGAAGATATAATACAATCTCTCCCTCCTCTTTATAAAGTTCTTGAATTGTTTCTAATTTATTTCGTTGGCAATTCTATAGCTTTTATAACAGCCATGGGATTCTATCCATTACCCTATTTACAAATTTCAAGAATTTGAATTTATATAGCTATTCAAAATTACACTTTGCACTGACGTTTGTTTATCGGATCAAACTTTAACCTGTGCTCAGAATAATTACATTTATACAGCTCATGATGTCTAAATAGGTTTGTTTAAAACAAGAAAGAAGAGTACGTTTGCAAAGGTGAGATGCAAGCTTCATAATACAGCTCAGTACCAAAGGATCCAATTTCTTAGATACGTAAAGTAAACGGCATGTCGAATCTATTCTCAATCTTTATTATGAATTGATTCCTCAATCCTCACAATTGGGAACATATTATACTTTTAAATTTTGATGTTATAAAAAAGAAATAAAAAATTCAAATACTACAGAGGAAGATGCATGTCAGAAGCGTGAAAAACAGGTTCAAACTAACATGTTGTTTGAACTCATTTATTAACTTATACTGTGAGGAATAAATGGAATCTATGA